>JAUEKZ010121473.1:0-15443 GCA_031471865.1 Melibe leonina | reverse complement strand
GAGGGATTAATTCAACCTTTTTTAAATTTGTGCCCCCCCCCCCCCCCCCCCGCCCAATTCAAGTGCCGTAACCACCAATCGTCATCAACATTCAAGGCAATGGATCAAGAAACGTGCACATTTTGATCCAAGTTCCTTGAGAAGCACTCATATCATCTCTGATCTGATTTGCTATCGACCCATCGTTCTATAAATCGTGAACCAGTACCATCGACCACTTTCTGGAATGAATGTGACGAACAGACATTAAACAAGCAACATGAGTCAGTCAAACTGAGGTAATCCAACCAATCCTTCTCTACCTAGACATATCTAGTATAACTCTTTATCTCTATGGACTGCTGCAAATTCTCAAGGTTCCTTGGGCTGCACTAGCAATGACACACCCATCAACAACCCGTTCTATTCAAATAGAAAGGTAAGGAGCTTTTAAGGCTTAGGCTTCCTCATTTTCATCTACAACCACTGACTTGTATCATATTGAAATAGATAGACCGATAAGAAATAGAAGATGTGTTTACTTTTCTCTGCCACCCCCCGCCTTTTAACCTAAATTCTACCATCTGTTTTTCTCTGCACACGGAAAGAGAACCTTGAATAGTAACTCCATAGAGAAGGCAATGCAAGGACGTTGGGTTGGGGAAGCTAACTTGCTTAGCAAAATAGGGTAGATTGGTGTCTGTCTGTTTTATTTTCTTCTTTCTACTTCTTAGCTCCCCCTGCTGGACTTCATTGCGGCCTGTACGCCTAGACACGTCGTCCAGGTTGCCATACAACTTTCGTTTTGAAATGTCTCACTGCACCGGTAAATTTTATTTTGTATTTCCCCTGTAGCCCACCTACTTACCAAAATACCTCCCTAGATATATCTATCTACATATCCAGCTCTATAATAATACATGTATACCAATTTATCAGTTCATTGTTTCTCCGTGCGACTTCATAATACGCACACACCTCGAGAGATTGCAATTAACACAGTACCCTCTTTGTACTCCCTAAACTGCTAGACACGCGCACACACACACATATAAATATTCTCTCTCTCTCTCTCTCTATCTCTCTCTCTCTCTCTCTCTCCACATACACACAAACCAAAACAAACAAAAAAATACACGCCCACGGCACTTGTGAGTCGATGTGTCAACAAAGTACTTGAGTTTTTGCTCTTCGTCGAACACCACATGGTGAGCTAGGATACCACACCCAATAGACCCACTTTGCTTGAGATCATCGTCACAAGTTTCATTTTGACATTGACAGAAACGAGATGTGAACGTCGTTTGTTTTTTTCTTTCTGAAAGACAACACCGCACTCATTTGCGTGTTCGAACAGGGTGTATTATTCGGTCTACAATTACTACTCAACACGATATAACTTATTTGTTTGTTTATTGATAGTTTAAGGGTGCTTGCAACTGATAATGTCATGTAACCGCCCAGGGGTAAGTAAGATGATAGGCTAGTCAAAAGAATAGCCAGACTTTGACCATGCCAGGGGTGTTCAATAGAGATATCATCTCTCAAAAAGATGACAGAGAGATGATTTACAGAATAAAATCCTCTCTGACAAAAACAAAGCATAATATTATGACACACAAACAGCTGATGGATGATCACACTTGATGCACGGAGACAAATGATATCCAGATGTGTGTGTGTGTGTGTGTGTGTGTTCTTGTTTAAGGGTGCAGTAGAGAGAGAGAGAGAGAGAGAGCTGGAAAAAGTGAGCTGATAGTAGGTAAAGCCATAAGAGAAGAAACAGTAGCGCCGACCACAGACGGGGATGACTAATCTTTAGTACCGGTGTGTAAATCGGGAAAGGGTGACTCAATACTTTTCTCTTTTTGTAGAATTTTATTCTGAAGGCAATATTGTGAAATGCGAGATTGACTTGAAACTCTATCTTAATAAAAAAAATATATATATTGTTTTTTAATTAAAAACTTCGATAACGATGGCAATGACATTAACAGAATCACTGGTAAATTGCACTACGTGCTACTGTCGACAATTTGTATTGAAATTGAAGGCATGTGTCGGGAAAGAAAGAGGTGAGGGAGACGAGAGAGGGAGAGAGAGGAGGAGAAAAAAAGAGAGCGGCAAGAGTTTAAGACGGAGAGGGGGTGGATGATCGAGAGATGCAGAGGAAGGGAGAGAAGTAGAGGATCTGATGAGCCGTTTTCTTGTGACTGCATTCATCTAGCCGGCACTCCATCTTTGTTCTGTCAGTTTGTCTGAGTGTCAGGTCGTGTCGTATGTCAGATGACCACCGGCAAGAACTGCCACTGCCGGCTGGTACGGATGTGTGAGGGGTGGGGAATGGGGGTGGCTGCCCACTAGGCCGAGTAAAACAAATCAATGGGTGTATGGATGGCCATGGGGACAGTGTCAGAGCCTTTATTGATTGACAAGAAACAACCCAGCGAGCACATTGATCAACGCCGTCATGGCTGGTAATGGTAGATGAAGACGAGAAAAAGGAGAAGAGTAAGAAGGACGTCTAAAGGGGCGGGGAGACGGGGCAGGGAGTAGATGAAAGAGCGACACCACCAGCAGACTAAACTTTCACCAGGGACAAAACAGACACCATCTAATCGGGACCACTACCGTCATTATGGCTAGTAAGTAAGAGATACGGACGTGGGGAGGATGGGACGGGCGGACAGACGGATAAATGGACGAAATGGCGAACAGACCCGGGGACAGGGAGTGACACGACACCGTAAGGTGACAAAGCCTTCATTAGAGAGACAAGGAGCGAGCGACCACCTGGTCGGGACCATAACCCACTACCGCTATCAAGTCGTCAAGACATCGTATCGCGACCTTTCTTCTTTGTCAGCCCTTTGCTTCATTACAGCACCGAGGACAAACCAATTGCTACATGGTATCATGGTGGCTAATTCTTTCTCAAATTTTTGCTTTTCTCCATTTATCATGTTTTGTTTGTTATATATTTTAATTAGGCTTTTAACAATGGTCATCATAACCCCCTGTGTGCAAAAGTAAGATGATAGAGGAACAAATTATATTGAAATCACAAAAATATGTAGAATCCCACACAGAAGAGCGCAACTGCACGCAAAAGCATGAACAGAGATATGGTATTCTCTCTTTTTTAAGATAGGGTGGGGGTGGTGGTGAACTAATTAATTGATTGCCTTACAACTTAATTTTATAATCCAACATCACCGGCTTTAATAATAATATAGGAGAAGAAGAAAAAAACCGAAAGCCCTGCCCTGCATAATCAATTGTCCACAAAGAAACTGCCAATGGTATAAACAAGCAGCAAACAGGCACTTTTCTACAATGCCACTAGACAACCAGCAATCCCACAAACTGCACGAATACACTTAAAGGCACAACACGTGTCATTGTCACATTTCCTGTGTCAGAAGAGCACTACACACTACACAGCACACGAGTCGGTCTGAACAACATATACGTCAATTAATAATACAAACATTACAAAGTCTGAATTTTATTATAAGGCGATGGTTGAGATAATAATTTTCACTTAAATTTTAAAAAATCGCAGCACAGCACTGCAGCTGAAGCATGTGTTGTCTCAGTGTTACATGTTGAATACTGTTACAAGAGGAGGGAAATGTGTCCCCTTTTGAGGTTTAGAGTGATTGTTCCATCACCCCATACTCCATGAAGAAGGTGTAGATTATGTTTATAAACAAGCTTAATAATGAAAAGATAAACATTCAAACAATCACCAACAAAAACACACTGATCTGTAAGGACGGGAGAGAAAGAAGAAGAAGAAGAAGAAGAGGAAGAGAGAGAGAGAGAGAGAGAGAGAGAGAGAGAGAGAGAGAGAGAGAGAGAGAGAGAGAGAGAGAGAGAGAGAGAAAGAGAGAAAGAGAGAGAAATCCAGGCAGTCTGTCCACTTGTCGAAAGTATATAACTAAAAAATACTATTCAAAGAATACTAGAGATAGGGAAGACTGATACTTGCCGGTGAAATCAGGAAAAGTAGAGGCGAATGGGCCCTACATGGAATATAATCCGTTTGTACCAAGGACACATCCATGACGGTAGTGTGGTAGCACAATATGTAAATGCACGTAATTAAACTCTTTCTTTACACGAGTTAACCAATATCGGTGTCGAGCTATTTACTTGGAAAAAGTGATTCTGTAACTCTAGCTCATCTCTACTGACTGGTTGTCACTTTTAAAAAAAGGTGTGTAACCCCACCGCCTCAGAAACGGTCGGTGTTGAAATGCATTTAATTCGTCATCCAATGATGGGCTTGGTGAATAGCTCCGGTAGCATGTACACAGGAGGGGGTGGGTGGGGCGGGCTGTGCAGTTATTTCAACACGAAGAAGACTAAAAGTTGAAGTCCGAATTTGGTTCACAAACCACTACATAGACCGCGCCAACATCTACATGCATGGTATGACCGATCTAACACCTTTCGACAGCATGTGCGATCCAAAAGACTGTATCTCCGCAATCTGGTCAAATTCGTATGCAAACTTTCAGAGAGTAACTTTGTGTGTCAGGGATCCGTTTCATATTTTTTTTAAAACCAACATCAATCTCAGACAGCAAGTGTGCAGTCTACAGAGACCTTACAACGAGTAGGTGCCTAATTGGACACCCGAGCTTTAAAATGTATTTCCAAAGTTGTGTAGAAAACAATCAGTATGTACAAAGGAAATAAATGGAGCAAATAAAGTTGCTTAGTAGCACATCAGACGTTCCATACTTTGGCCAACGAGTCTCTCGACACAGTCCGAGTGCCCCTGAGGCATTTATTTGGTAATGGGTGTGATTTCGTTTTGAACATATTAAAGGTTGAGGTAAGGAGTGAGTGAGAGATTGAGATGGAGAGGGAGTATAAACAGCGAGAAGAAAGCAGGGACAGGGAAAGGGGATAGGACACTGAGAGGACAGCTAGGTACGACTAGGTGGGGATGTGACACAGGGATAACAATCAAGGGTGCTACAAGTTCCGAATGACATGGAATTGATTACAGTGGTTGTGTAATGCTGTGACAGCACTGGGAGACTTTTAAATACTTCTAAATAAAACCAGGTCAAAGTAAAAGAGGAAGATGAAGGGTGGGGGAAGCAGGCGGGGGTCGTTTTATCCTCCAAAGAAAGTTATGATTATAACATATTTCTGTTTGGTTGCATTTGAGCTTAAAAAGTTTACTTGCATTGTCACATCTTACTTACCATTGAAGAGTTTAAATTAATTTTAATAGTAATCAATAGGACTAAGCCCGAAGCTTTATTCGGAGAGCGATTGCCTGCTAAACGGCCATAAAAATACAGTCAATGATAATTAAAATCCCCGACTCAAATACAAAAGAACAGAACTGCAACATGTACAGGGCACGCTCCAACGAGCTACTCTATACGTGTAAGCAACACGTAATTATCAAACAGGAAAGAATTGCTGATACAGAATGGATTGGACTGATAATCATTCATTAAGGTTTTACTGAAGCGGGGGGGGGGGGGGGGGGGGACAATAATTAACCCCCCCCCCCCCCCCCCCCCCCCCCCACAAGAATGAACGCAACACTGCGCTTGCAGGGAAATCAGGGCTGCGGCCGTAATGAAGCGACAGCGCGACACAGCTGCGTTCTTTAGACAAGTTACGGGGGCCTCACTCACATTTCTCACCAATTTAGGTAAAATTTGTTGAATTTTCTATTTTTCTTGTTTGTTTAATATGTATTATAATGTTATCTATAATCAGCTCCACAGCATAGTGGTAATGGATGTGTTGTTACAACTGGCTTTAACCATTTCACTGCTATGACCACAAATATTTCCAAGACTTGCCTGTTCATATCTAGATAATCAGATTTCAGTGAACTGACATATACCAAAAGCCTGAAATTTAGGCTTTTAGCATATGTCAGTTCACTGAAATCTAATTTATCTCGTGCATATTTCTGTTAGGTTAGAATCAGACCTCGCTGGGAAAGGGTTAATAAGCCAGAGCTGGCAAAGGCCCTGTACCCATGGCGCCAAATTATACAGACAACCAGATGCAGTTTGATCTGCTTCCAGAATACAGTTAATAGCGAGGTAGCTAGGCAACTGGCAGCAGCAGTATTGTAGTGGTAGTGGTAGTAGTAGCAGTAGCAGTAGTAGTAGTAGCAGTAGCAGTAGTAGTAGTAGCAGTAGTAGTAGTAGTGATGGTAGCAGTAGTAGTAGAAGAAGAAGTAGCAGCAGTATTGTAGTGGTAGTGGTAGTAGTAGTAGTAGTAGCAGTTATAGTAGTAGTTGTTGTTGTTGTTGTTGTTCGGTAGTGGTTGAGGTGCAGAAGAAGTATTAGCTACTGCAATAGTAGAGGCAGTTAAGGTGTAGAAAGCGGTAGAGATGTACCTCTGTCCAGAACTATTTGTACAAAGTTCTCACGTACTGTAACTGCTGGCATAGTAAGCCGAGAGATGCAGGCATATCATGCAAGTGACAGAGCTCAGCTGACTTGTATGGTCTGGAGAAGACGATGACTGTAACAGATCACGGTGGGTCTGGTCAGAAGTTTCTTTATTCCGGGCAAAGGCAGGAATAGCATTGTTGCGGGTGCCAAGGGCAATCAGTTGGCGTCATCACGTGTGTAGGAAAATATGGGTCTATAGACTTTATGGATCGTCGGAAGTATCGGTAATGTCTTTCCGTTCTAGAAAAGAACCAAAACGGTGTGAAATGGTGGTGAAAATGTGTGCTTGTCTAATCACAATCATTTTTTTGCTTCTTTAATTTTTTATTCAGCTACCGTACCCATGCTACAAAATATGCCCACAATCAGTACCTAACTAGCAAAACAAATTTTAATATTGACAAGAAACCTTAGCTGGCTCTAAATGATACAAATGTTTACAACATATAATCAACATTTCTTTCATTCTAGAGAGAATGTTAAAACCGGAATTGAAGCCTTTAGTCTGTTGGTTTTTGTTTTTTTTTAATTGCCTATTAAAACTAGGTAATTTACAGGTGCATCAGAATCTGACTGAAATAACTGAAAATAATTTAGTATTCAAACCTGCATTGCGAAGTCGTCATTGGTAGCGGTCTAAAATTTATTAAATTTTGCGAATGTGCTGCCCTTCGTTAATATAATGTTGATGATGTAGTTGATGTACTCGAGCGTGCACTGATTGCTGGACCAATGGCTAGGCCATACTCTTTGCAAGAAATCCAATCCGACGCCAAAACTATCGCGAAAACTGGACGTAACAAGTTTTAAAAATGAGGATACAGCATGTTAATATAACATTACACTCCTGAAATTCTACATAGATTATTATCATAATATCCCGGATCTCCTTACTCGCACACGAACACACACATGTACACACACATACACGTACACACACATACACAATCACGCACACACAAATATATTATACATACACACATTCACCCCCGCCCCAACACACACACACACACACACACACACGACATTCGCGGATACACATTCATTGTTTATTCCTCTGGGTCACAAAGCCCTGACTCTACCTCCACAAGCAGCATCAGTGACTCAGGCATAACATTAATTCTGCTACAAGTTTAGTCAAAAATTATATAGGAAGTTAGTATTCGATAAAAATGACAACAGCTTATTGCAAAGGTCTGCTAGGGCTTCAAGTTAAAACTCTACCACAGCCCCATGTTGTTGCCTTCATGGGCCTAGAAAAGGCGTAAACAAACTACACAATGCAAGAGAATTTAATTTTACTTGAATTTCGTTTAGTATCTGTGTCGCAAATAACCCATTCACAGTGACGCTTATTTTAAGGAAATCTTTGCCCTTCGTTCCCCAGAGAGAAAGGCTAACGTCTCTCTCTCTCTCTCTCTTTCTCTCCCTCTCTCTCTCTCTCTCTCTCTCTCTCTCTCTCTCTCTCTCTCTCTCTCTCTCTCTCTCCTCGCTTGTTGTCCACCCTGGTTGAGAACAACCCTGAAGCAAGGCTCTCAAATAACGGCCTTGATTGTATGCCTAACTGTTCAACCGACAGAACATTAAGCCATTATCCGGAAAGTCGTTTAAGTTCAACGTGGAATAGTATTCAGCCAGGTATCTGAGCCCTAATCCCCAGGCGTCCTGAATCCCAAAGTTGGACATACCGGACATTACAATTCTTAAACCCTTCACTTCTTATTTTCTTTGCCTTAGTTGTCCTTATGACAAATGGGATTATGAAGATAAATAAGAATAAAGACAAGATGAAGAAAAGCACAATACAAGGGAACGTTTCAAAGGACGGAGAAAGGATACTACATTGCCTACATCCACGGTCTACAAAGTCTAATCGATTTGTTTGCTTGTTCATTGCGAGTTTTAGAGCGCTTGCAACTGCTATGCTCCTATTAACGCCCAGGAATAAGTGAGATTATACGCTAGTTAAAAGAACAGCCAGACCCTGCCAAGGACGTTTCACAGAGAGATCATTGATACCGCGACGGGAGAAAAGATGGTAACGGATAACTTCCAGATTATGAATAAATAAATTTAAAAAATAAGGAAAGACAAGCATCTAAAATTGAGAAGTACAAATTAAAAATAGATCGGTGAATCAGCAGCTGACCACCATATCAAGGAAGATAATATATATATATATATATATATAGATGTAATCTATGTAAAAGAACGCTGTGGTATGGCATCGGTTAAGCATGAGAGGAATTATATAAAATAAATAAATAAATAAATAAATAAATAAATAAATAAATAAATAAATAAATAGATAAATAAACAGCAGTTTATTGAAGATATATTGGAGAAATTGGATTCAATGAGATCGATCGATGATAGGAAGGTACACAACAAGGGCGCTGCGGGGGTTCGAGACAAACGCCTTGATAACACCAGAACCGGTGCCACATTTGGACAGTGCCTAGATAATCACCTAAATCTTGGACTAGGAGTTGTGGTGAAAGGACCGGGGATAGGCACAGCAGTATGCAGCAGATAACAAGGCAGATCAGATGGTACTCTTACTTCTTGGGCAGTGTCTATCGTGATTTATGTTGTTTCGAAGGAACGAGAATCGATTGTTACATCTATTGACACGACGAAATAATGAATAATAGGAGCGGTATTAGTGGTCTTTACACGCTGTACGACCGTCGCAGTACTGTATTCCAATATGCATACACTAAAACGACAAAGATGAGTGTAAAACGACATCCTATTATAACTGGTGATGATGCAGCAGGACGTTTTGAAAAAAGACCCCTTTCCAAAAAAAAAACAAAAAAAACCAGTTCCAACATCAAACAAATGCTCACAACAATGCCAGGAATTCTAACACACCAAATTGTAAGATGTTGGCACTTTGACAAACTAGAAACCCCATTACAGCTTCGCTGAAAAGGAGATATTATGGTAGAATAGCAGACGCCAACTATTGGTAGTGTTATTTTCTTTAACCATGGAGGTTTACTCAGAGCGTAAGTGGCAAAATATTAAGAGCGATGAATTTAAAACATTCGAACCTAGGTTCAGTCAGTACTTAGCTCTATGGTACCAATGAGGACTGAACGCGTTCAATACGCTTTTGGTGTGCATTACTTTCCCAAGCACTTCCCTCGTCCCATCACAAAACAAACAAACAAAATCGAATGGTGGCGAAAATCGAAAGGCGTTTGGTGTTAAAATATGTTTTCTTGAATATCTGCTCTCCAAAAGCAAATATCTGATAAATCTCTCCCCCTTGCACTGGGGCGGTATATTGGAATTGTTTACATACATGTTTCAATCGCTAAATCGATTTGTAGCGACCAGGAGGCGGCACCGTCACACACACACACACACACACACACACACACACACACACACACACACACACACACACACAGTGAATAAGACATTTTTACTTGTATGCGTTGCCAAAACGTGTGCTCTGTTCATCTCCATGACAAGACACGAATACAGAAGACAAAGCAGGCATTGTGACGCATGCTGAGAGTGGTGTTTATTCAAAAACGAAACAAAAAAACAAAAGTAAAGCACACAAAAAACGCAAAAAAACACCAAACAAACATGACAAACATTGACTATCACAGTGCTCTTTATCAAAATGGAATCATTTACCTATAGCCATATTATGTGAGAATATTGCATTAAATCTAACTCGTGAAAGTGTGTCAAAGAACAGTGTTCGAACTTTAAATCCAGAATATGAAGCTTTGATGAAACCGTTATGATTAATCCCACCACGGGCACATTGTCCACCTATCTCCCTAACTACACAACTATCCATGAACGTTGTCTGTCAATCCAAAACGGGTCCATTCCAACCCCATGTCCAGCTCACTCAAACAGCACACACGTCAAATATAGAGACATAGAGAGAGAGAGAGAGAGAGAGAGAGAGAGAGAGAGAAAGAAAGGGGGTGAAAGAGAGAGGGTAGGGGGTAGGTAGTCTGGGAAGGCAAATTCTAATAATAAAAAAAACTCCCAGTCCGCCTGATGGTTTGTTGAATAGGAGGGGACAGGCAGGCAAGGCAGTGAAGTACCGTCCCAACCAGCCTACCGAACAAAAGTGTTGAGTAGAGAGGGCAGGACACAAGGTTAAAAGCCTCCGTTTGTGTTGTCAAGCCAGCAATTTGGTGCACTTCACAGGGAGGGAGCTCTTTCACTTCTCAAGAATAGAAAGTTGTAAGCATAATGAAATGCCTTCCTTCCACAACACATTGGCAAGCCGTTGGCCCATGCTATTATAAATGTCTGGTTCAGGATTCAGACATACGGAGGGGAAAAAGAACCTGTGTCGCGCGAGATCCACCATTATTCATTATATTTGAACCACCATTATAAGGTCAGATAATATGAAATTTAAATTCACTTCGCTTTAGGTAGCAGTCAATGTGAGAAAATTAAAAGATTTATGGCGTTACAATGCCCTACGGGAAATCTGGTATTCAAGAACAAAGTTTCAAAAGGTTATTGAATTTAAAAAGACATATCAATATGAGAAATGAGAATAAACAAATATTGGATAAAGAAAGGGGGAATAGAGCTCCCCACACGCGTAGTGCTATGCTACAAGCATGCAGCTCGGGTTGCCATGTTGAAATTTTTACCCGCTACGATACAAGTTTTGGAAGCGCGTGTCTTGAAGAATGGAACCAAGTCAATACTATCAAAACAATAAAATTTTCGGCAAAATAAATCAAATGGGTTATCTATTTTTCTTCTTCCTTGGTGCACGAGCAGACAAAAGACTGGCCAGACAGTTAATGGAACACAAGGGACCTGCCAGCGCGGAACATGCAAAGACCGATTGTTGGATGCACGCACTCGACGGTTAGAACAAAACCCGAGACGCCATCCATCAATCAAGACTCAAGGCTACAGCGAATGGGAAGGGCTAGCTACTTTCGACCACCAATCGATGACCGATGGCAGGCAGTCTCGCCAGGCAGATGACAAACCAACGGGTAATAGGAGCGGCCACAAACCACTGACCACGTCCGGGTCCCACAACGGCCATCGGACGCCTTTCAATAGCCACAGATTGTCGTATCAGCCTTCATTATGGTCATTTGTCCTGCGTGGGGCGGTTTTCTCGGCAGCATACACAACACGGACGGGGGAAATTTGTTTGATCGAGTCACAGCCAGCTCTGTTACTAAACTTCCAAGATGCATGCACTATGAATCAGCACAGATGGAGCTCGGTAACAGAAGATGAAAACAAAATCCCATAAAATCAATCAATTTTGGATCACATATGAAACTATCTAATATGTAGATCTATTTAAAGGCTGAAGATAAAAGCGAAATAAGAATCTGAATAAGGTGGGGAGAAAAAAGGAACAAGTGAACACGTCCAATCTCAATATTTATAAAATAATGATTTCTTCATCACGAAGGCTCAATCTATAAGGGAAACACAAGATTAACACTACAAAGAAAGGAAACAAAGAGTCAATTCAAATAAATGACGATAAATTGTAATAACAATAAGAGTAAACCACAGAAGCGTATGTGTTACTGACACATCGATATTAACAGGAAAAAGAAAGAAGAAGAAAAAACCAGTTGAATTTTAGTTCATCATAATTCACCTGCTGTTCTCGCTTTCAAGAGCAAGAAATATGTCCACTTGAAACCGTTTTGACGAAGGCACACGCACACAAAAAATACGGAGGAACATGTAAGTATGAATAATCTGAAAGTGGAAAGTCTCTCTCTCTCTCTCTTCACACAGAGAATTCGGAACTACGGGCGGCGGCCACCACATGAAAGCGACCATTCAGGGGCGGGGATGAAATACGGAAAGCCCAGCATGCCTGTACTGTAAGTGTTAACACCGTCATTACAAGCGCACAAACTAGTAGTATGTAGATCTAGGCGAAACGTAATACGGTATAAGTTTCGCCTAGATGTAGATGTATGAAGTATGAAGAGACCAGCAGAGACAGCCGCCCCTCTCCACTCATAGGCAAAGCGCAAGGAGGGCCATTACGGCATTCACCGGCCGCCTACAGCAGTCTCTCGTACAGTCCAGTGGGATCTGGCTGCTGGATGGAAAGGGGTCTCATGAACAGACGCCAGGTAAATGGCAATAAGAGATCTATGATTGTTTACTAGATCTTTATCCTCGCGGATTGCTTACTTCAACATGGTCTGCATGTCATGAGTATTTATGTCTAAAGGCTGTTACTTTGATTAATTAATAATCATTATTACTCATCTTTATGAGTCTCCTGACTCGAGTCGATGATTCGAAAAACATCTGATCTGCAATTATTTTTACTTACCAACGAAAATTGACATTAACTTTTATTTTAGTGGAGCTAGAATCAACATAATATGATCATAAAATACAGCGTTTTCCAGATCTTAATGTTCTCCTAAAGAAAGACAGGAATTTTATCTTCAAATGCCACTAATAAGACTCCAGGTTAATGTCAAGAGGTGCATGGAAGCTCGATGAGTGGGGGTTTGATGATGCATGTAATGCAGTTTGCGTGATTAACAGCTTTCACAGAATGGAGAATGGGTACAAACACAGGAGGCACGTCAGTTACTGGCATCACAGCGGTGAGCAATACTGCAATACTGTCTTCCATGCTTCCACATTACACACTCATTATTCCCTCCTTTTCCTCTCTAGCACATTTGTTTTCTTCGGCTACACGCGCCCCCCCCCCCCCTCTCTCTCTCTCGCTCTCTCTCTCTCTCTCTCTCTCTTTCTCTCTCTCTCCTTCTTTCTTTCTCTCTCTCATTGACAGGTAGAGCTCTGTAAAAAAAAATATATATTTATTACCATTATGAGTGAGCACACACCAACACCAAAATGCCAAACTACAGGGATGAAAGGTGTTCATCACAGTGGAATGAGTAGTTGCGGTGCCAAGCAATTATTGGACACACCAAGGCCAATCCATGTGACTCACGCAACGAGCTCTGAAGACCTTCGCCTTCACCCTTGGATGGAGAGAAAGAGAGACAGAGAGAGAGAGGGAGAGAGGACACACACAGAGAAAGAGAGGGAGAGAGAGAGAACGACGAGAGAGAGAGAGAGAGAGAGAGAGAGATAACGTTGGAGAATAAGTGATGTTTGTGTGTGGGGGTGAAGTAGAGAAAGGATTGAGAGAAGGATGAGAGCGAGAGAGAACGAAAAGATAGAGCTAGATAGGAAGAGGGGAAACGAAGAAAGGGGGAGGGGGGGGAGAGAAAGAGAGAATAATGACACTGGGTTAGAGAGAGAAAGCGGGGAGGGGGGTCGACATTGAGAGAGATAGCTAGAGAGATAGAGAGATAGATAGATAGATAGATAGATAGATAGATAGATAGATAGATAGATAGATAGATAGATAGGTGAACTATGATGACGTAACGATTTGAAGGCCGTGAGGTAAAGACTTCCCTACAACAATGGCCACCGTTAACGGCTTCTTAACAGTGGTTCATGGGCGGTGGTTGTTGAGCCTGCATTGGTCATTCATCAATTTTCTTTTTGTCTACGAAGTGCCGGATGTGCAATTTCAATAATACTCATAATACCTTTTTATGTGTGTAGTCTTATACTGGTACACAGGCACAGAAATGAATAACCCTGGCAATGCGTGAACACCAATGTTTTAAGTCTAGGTGTGAAGTTTTATTTTAGTATGCGGTAATCATTAATTTACCGTTATTATACTTTATCTTTCTTCTTTCTGTTAATGTGAATGAGTACATCTATCTTCCACTACCTCTCCCTCTCTCTGTGTGTGTCGATATCTCATCATAAGTTTTTACGGTTAGAGTACTCAGCTCAACATCAAAGCAAGATTTAAGATTAGTTAAACGTGCTATATTGCATGATATCGTTTTTGTAAGCGATTTTTCTTCCTGGTCAGGAAAAATATTGTATCTGGCTGCCTTCTACCAGAGACATTCATCGCATACACGGCCATAGATCAGCGTACGAGCAACTATTACTCTGTCTTGTGTCTTTATCGCATTGCCAAGGAGAGAAAGAAAAGATCAGGCCAGGAAATTCAGGATGGGTCATGCAAGGCATGAAATCAGCACTGGTCTGCCGTGGCCTGCTGGACATTTAATGTGTCCTAACCAGTGCAATGGGGAAAAACAAGTCTGGGGCCAACACCACAGATCTGTATTCTTTTCACTCTTATTCGTATCGTCTATTATGCAGACTCAATCCCCACGTATGACTGGAAGGGGGGAGGTGGCAATACACGCTTGTGAAAGAGTATTCATTCGGATTTTACCGAAAAAAGGGCTCCTTTTTAATGCAATATAAGAGCATGAAGAGAAAGTATTACAATAAGAGAGAGAGAGAGAGAGAGAGAGAGAGAGAGAGAGAGAGAGAGAGAGAGAGAGAGAGAGAGAGAGAAGGGGGGAGTGAAGAGAGAGGTACATATAGCGATAAAGAGAGAGAAATAAGGGAGTGCGGGTATTCAGCAGTCACCTTGGGGAACATTAACCACTAAGAAGTGTACAAAACAAGAACAATTACATAACAAAAATATACCGACTCCCGCCAGCATATCCATTGGACTACCTCAAAACGCGAGAGAAAAATCAATACCTAAACAGAACACATCAATAGATACATAACACATTATGATCAATAAAATATAAACCAAGGTAGCCATTTACGGAGGAGGGAAGGGAAGGGGGATCGGGAAGTGTGGGAGAGGATGTGGAGGGGGTATTTGATGGATAATCCCGCTGAGGGGAAAATCCTATTAACAAAATGGCAGGCCATCATGAAGTGAAGATGGAAACAGAAAATCAGATCAGCCCACCAAGGACGCATTTAAAACTGGCATGGTGTAAGCACATAGAGAGACAGAATGAAAAACTATGACTAATGGGCGTGAAAACAAAGCTGGGTGGGTGAGTGAGTGAGTGAGTGGGATAGATAGATAGATAGATAGATAGATAGATAGATAGATAGATAGATAGATAGATAGATAGATAGATAGATAGA
>JAUEKZ010121472.1:0-28563 GCA_031471865.1 Melibe leonina | reverse complement strand
ATAGTACAGTATAGTATAGTATAGTATAGTATAGTATAGTATAGTATAGTATAGTATAGTATAGTATAGTATAGTATTAGTATGGTTGTGCACAATAAACAAATAGGAAAAATTCATCAAAATAACGCTAAACCTATCATTATCAGAATAAATGAAAACATTATCTTAGTGCATCTAAACAACTCTGCTATCCCCTATCGAATGAATTAAATCCTTTATACTGTAACAAATAACAGCTACAAATAAAAAAAGACAATGTAATTCACGTTTTTCCTACAATTTTGAAGCTGCGATAGTAACGGATAAAGTAGAAAAAACGAAATTTAGACCGACCGAATAAAAATGTTAACAGTAACTGTCGGTACAAATGGACTGATCCTGTCGCAAATCGTGCTGTCATCGATAAAACTGGCCTAGATACCGCCTGGATTCCTCTATCCATTGGGGCAAGCTTGCTCCAATCTGGTGACAATATACTCTAATCCTAGGGGGGATTAAGCTGCCATCGAGCAGGGATTTCCCAGACCCATTAGTCCCGGCCAAACTCAAACAGCATCTCCCCCCGAGTGGCTGCCCGGACTGTCTTCTATTACCCAGTGGACGCTTTTCAAGGCAGCAGGACTTTGATTGGTGCGCTTGTTGTAAACAGCCTTGAAACGATGGAAAAAGTCAATTTCTTTTCCTGGAAATGGCCAGGATTGGATTGACCATTTCCCTCAAAAGGACGACGGATAGTCGCCCCCCCCCCTATCGTACCTCATTAGTTTGTGTTATACTTTTTGTTGATGTATATGTTAAGATACTATATATTAGAAATGTATTGTCGAGCCTTTTTCCGAATGACGTCTTTCGTATGAAATGAAGGAACAGGTTTCACACCAAAATAAGAGATTAACAAGTAGTCCGAGGGGTTTAAAATTAATCCTTGACATGCAACCAGATCGAGAAGAATTGAGAATCAACGGATAATTCAAAGATGGACAAGTTGACCCTAGAGAAATTGAGACTTGATTAAACGGATTAACTGTTGTATCTTACTCTAGAACATGCTGTACCTAAGTCGATGTATTTGAAGCCAGGCTTAAAAGTAGACAAGTTGAAATAAATTAAAAGGCTAGACAGAAAAAAAATGAGAAAGAGGTTGGGATTAGCAGAATGGCATCTTCCAAACTAAAAAGGAAGTCTTGTGATGGTGGCTACTGCTGACATGACAGGGGTTAAATCATTATTGTAAGACCTTTAACATATTTTGCTTTTACGTTATGGACGTTGGTTTAATACCTCCTGGCGGTAGATTCTTGACTATTCCCCGAAAAACGGTTCGCAGAAATCAGACTTTTGTTATTTCGGAGTGGGCAACAAGATTGTCAGTTATGTGGTTGGGAGGGGGGGGTTGGGTGGAGGATATGGCATAGGATTTACTGGTGGACATAATAATATCATAATTGCGTACTGACGACACAGTCAAACCAGTCGGGTAATCATTGGAAGAAGAAGAAAACCTAACTGACGACACCGAATAATGAATTATGAAAGCTTCCCCCCTCTCTCTCTTCTTTCTTCTTTTTTTCCCTCTCTCTAGCGCGCTCTCTCTCTCTCTCTCTCTCTCTCACGAACTCTCTTTCTCTCTTTCTCTCGCTAACCCCCCCCCCCTCTCTCTCTCTCTCTCTCTCTCTCTCTCTCTCTCTCGCTCTTCCATTTCCTCCAAACTATAAAGTGATAAAAAATGGTGGTGTAGGGGGGGGGGGGATTGCCAGGCCGGCAGGTTCCCCCAAACTATGTTACTTCTTTCATTCATTCAATGATAGCATTCTCACATCCCTTCCGCCCTCCTAAAAAGCTCTTACAGTAATAATCATATCGGTTCAGCCATTTGCATTCATAATTATAGGAATAATTGGATCGGCAGGGCCATAAACGGTAAGATAAGAACTATGGAGTGTTAGACAACCATCCCAGGACATCCCACATCCCCTTGCACAAAAAGACAAACACATTTACGGCCAAATCTCCACCCCCTCGTAGACTCAAGCGATCGATTACGTCACCAGTGATCTCATGATCCGATTACACCGGCCGTGGAACATCGATACCTGCTGTCTGTCTAATCTTAACGAGCCACCATGTGCCAATACCACCCCCACCCCCACCCCAAACCCGCCATGAAATGCACCAACCCGACGACCCCGGAACGAAAAAGAGAATAGATAGTATTGGTTGTTGACGTCGCAACCTAACGTCATTTAGGATGAACACATCGACTTTGTGCTGTTTATCTATAACAATTAGTATTTTATAGTCCCTAGACCCATGGTATAGCCAGAGCTTAACTATGTTATCTAATTGTGGACTGGTACATTGACTGCCAACCTCTGGACAGTCCGCTGGTCAATGCGCTAACCCGGCGACACCGGGAATAAAACAGATGATGAAGAATGTGGGTATCTCAACCAAGTAGAAACAATTCCTTTGCGCCCCTCCCCTTTACATCCATCGAGTCTTATCCCGTTTAATCACAATGCTGTTTGTCAAGCTACTAACTAAATATATTTTAGAAAGTCAATACTTATGTTATTCCAGATATCAGATTTCAGTGAACTAAAAAGCCAAAAAGCCTGAATTATCTGTTATAAGAAGACTTTAGAAGACTACATATTCTGTCAGACCCCGCTGTCAAAGTGTTAATAAGAAGACCAAAAATAAAAACAAAAACAAAACAAAAATGATCGGCTGGGATTATAGTGGTAATAAGTAATCTAAAGGTGTGTGTCCACTGGTAGGTTTTAGGAATAGAAAAATAGAATGGAAAAGTCTTGGGTGTTTCAATTGGTACGAAATCGCACCAATAGAAACACCCAAGCCTTTTCTATTCTGTTTTTCTATTCCTAAAACCTACCAGTGGACACACACCTTAAGGATGATATTATTTACATTGTATCAATTAGATAACACAGAGACGCACAACATTTACGTCGTTGAATCATTTGGAGTTTCCCGTATTCCCCTTCCCACTACTCTCTCTCTCTTTCTCTCTCTCGCTCTCTCTCTCTCTCTCTCTCTCTCTCTCTCTTTCTCTCGCGCTCTCTCTCTCACTCTCTCTCTCTCTCTCTCGTCCAGATTCTTTGCAAACACTTTTTTACTCCCTCTCTCCCATACACATTCAATAATTCCCGCCCTCTACCATATCATTTCTCTCACACAAGAACTTACATACTTTCTCTCACTTATTTCTCTAACGTATTACACACACACACACACACACACACACACACACACACACACACACACACACACATGCAAACACACACACACACATACATACACGCACACACACACGCAAACACGCACACATACACAAACACACGCACACACACAAACACACACGCACACATACACATTCACTCTAAACCCCCGCACAATACAGGAACAGCATAGTGCCATGATTTATTGGTTCCTCAAAAGGTTCTACCTGATATTACTGACCAGCTTTCTACAACATGATTATTGTTCCTAATGTCATACTTCAAACGGAAGCTTTGCAATAACAGCTCATTATGAAAATCAATAGAAATAAAACTTGTTATAATATTTTTCATTTAAAATAATTATAACTAGAATCAGGATAATGGTGGCCAACAGAAAATAGTAAATAGAGGTCTAATATTACGAGCACCGGTATGTTTTGATCAGCTGGTGGAAAAGGAACAATGAACAGGATAAAGCTCCGATTTCGAAAGCAGTAATGCTACTAATCATATCATGAGACGAAAATTCTGATGGTGATAATGACAATTAGAAAGAGAAAGGAGAAGTAGTAGATGATGGAGGATGAGAAGGACGACGAGAGGAGAAAGAGGAGGAGGAGGAGGAGGAAAAGGAGGAGGAGGAGGAATTGAAACTTACAGAAACGCGATATGCACACAAGTATGAATTGGATTTACATGGTCGAATATATAATTGTTTTCTTTAATTGATTTACCAACTAAAAAAAGGGAGTAATATCTTATTTATACTGTCTTTCGATAAAAAGGTTAAAAATTATATATGAATTTAAGAAGCCGTGAAGCTGAATGGTTTAACAGTTCGGAACTGACAGTTTCTCAACGATCTTTTATAATACCACAACGAAACACGGTTGGCAAATATCTCAATGCAGAATTTGATGACGTGGAAATAAATGTTGATGATTTTTAGTGGGAGGGGGGTGTGGGGGGGGGGGGGGGCTCATTATTTCCACATTTTCTTCTTATCATTAACCTACAGGAATAAAGAAGAGGAACAAGGAGAGAATTGTTATAACGAACAGGTGATAACCAGGAGTCAGGCTGATAACACCCAAGGTTTGAATGTACGTGTGCCGTCTGTGAGTCTGCAGGGGATGTTAAATAGAACTGTGTTCTTAAAGAGATTAATGGTCTGAGAAATTGAAACGGCGTTTTTATAGGACGCCTTTCACATATAAAGATGGTGATACCTTTTTGCGTTGGTTTTACTACAGAGAAAGGTTTATGGAGAGAATTATTAATGAGCAGACTGAAGATATATTCGGAAATACAAAATACAAAGGTTAGCTCACATACGTGTACTCTCTAAGGCAGATAGACACACTGGTAGATATGTAGTCTGAAAGCGGCTGAGAGACAGAGAGAGAAAGAGAGAGAGAGAGAGGGAGAGAGAGAAAGAGAGGGAGAGAGAGAAAGAGAGGGAGAGAGAGAGAGAGAGAGAGAGAGAGAGAGAGGGAGGGAGAGAAAGAGAGGGGGTGAGAGAGAGAGAGAGAGAGAGGGAGGGAGAGTTGGGAGGGGTGGAGACGGAAAGGGGGATTTCAAAATCGTTTTTAAATAGTTTGTGCTTTATAAAAGTACCTAACAAAAACTGTCATAGACTCTGTTAGTATTGTTTGCTCGACTGTGTCAATCTCTTTGAAAGGTGGGCTCTGTAATAAAACATTTTGGACATTGGTTTGGACTCGTGTTTAACTCATCTTGGCGCAAACAAGTAAACACCCGACTGGGATGGAAAGATCTTTGGATTCTGTTAAGACAGTTGACATTTTTTTTAAATGATAGTGATAATAATAATAATAATGATAATAATAATGATAATAATAATAACAATATTAATATTAATAAAATGATAATAATAACAATAATAATCTACGTAGCTTGAAAATCCTATCTAAAATACAAATTAAAAAAAGACTCGGGGAAAAATATCAAAAACAAATATGAATGTAGATAAACAACTGACACACTCAAAGCTGTTATTCTGCCTTACTCTTGCATGGAGCAGATAAAGGTAATAAAAGATAGGCAAAATGGAGACAGAGACAAAAAAATTGACCTCTGTCCACTTGTGGAGACCATACTACAGACTTTGGTGGAGGAAAATCCTAGAACGCGCTCCTAATACGGATTCATGCAATTATTTATTTATATTTTTGTTATTTTGTTTGTTGTCTGTCCTGAAGAAGGAATTCGGCCGAAACGTTGTCGTGGTTTTTTTTTGTCTCTGTCTCCATTTTGCCTGTCTTTTATTGCCTTTATCTTCTCTGTTCTAGACCACCGCAGGTTCAGCAGTCCATCCTAATATGCCTTTCTCTTGCATATACGTTCATTTTTACTGATCAAACGCGCAAAACACAAACCGTTTTACATTAAATTACACTACCCCAGATAATGAGAGACAAGATAGATGACTTCTGTTTGCGTTTGAAGACAGTGATAAAGTGACCGAAAGAAAATTCCAGGAAGCGTAGAGCTTGTGTGTTTGTGTGTGTGTGTATGTGTGTCTGTGTGTGAGAGAGAGATAGAAAAAGAGAGAGATATATAATGGAAGAGAGACAGCGGGGGGGGGGGGGGGGATGGGAGAGAGAGAGAGAGAGAGACAAGGGGAAACAGAGGAAGAAGGAGAGAGAATATTATAGGGTTACAGAAGCTAAAGAGAGAGAGAGAGAGAGAGAGAGAGAGAAAGAGATAAAACGTTAGAGAGAGTTAGTAATAGAGGGACAGAGAGAGAGAGAGAGAGAGGGAGTGTGTGTGTGATAGAGAAAGTGAAAGAGAGAGAGAGCATTCTTAGACAGAGAGTGATGGAGAAAGACAGAGAGAGAGAGAGTGATAGAGAAAGAGAGAGAAATAGAGTGAAGAATGGGAAGACTCAGAGGGGGACATGCATTTTAAGAACATTGATCCTTTAAGAAATCAGCTTTTCAAGCTTTAGATAATAGACAATAAATGAGACCAAGAATAATGAAATGCTTCTTGGTGTAAAATGAAGGATGCTAGAGAGACACACACACATAAATATTATATATATATATATATATAGAGAGAGAGAGAGAGAGAGAGAGAGAGATAGACAGACAGATAAACAGATGTATAGATAGATAGATAAATAGATAGATGGATAGATAGATTGATAGATGATAGATACATAGATACATACATACATACATACATACATACATATATACATACATACATACATACATTCATACATACATACATACATACATACATACATACATACATACATACATACATATATTACATGCATACATACATACATTATACATACATAGATACAAAGATGGATACATAGATAGCAGATACATAGATAATAGTGCAGTTTGGCTCTTTACACTCCGGAAGAAGATGCATCCGATGTCTGTGTTGTTGCTCCTGTCATCATAACATTATCCTCTTACACATTGCCCTGGAGAGCAGTGTGATGTTATTATTGCACTAAAAGTTAAAAGCGAAGAGACAGGACAAAGACGGGATGAAAGACTTGTTAATTGGTTGATTGATTGATCGAGTAAATTGGGAGTGAACGTCTTTGATATTGAAAATAAACCTATTAATAATAATAAGAAGAAGAAGAAGAAGAAGAAGAAGAAGAAGAAGAAGAAGAAGAAGAAGAATAGAAATAAAGAAGAAAACAAAAAATAAACAAGGAAAACGATAAAGACCTAGTTTTTCTTCTTGCATCAAAATCCATGAGAGAGACTTTTTGTCTTGCTTTCATGCTATTCAATCCCCGTGGAACTAGATCTTTGTCTTGGTGTCTCCTTCCGCAGTCCACTGTTGTAGATATCTCTATCCTTGTGTGTGTGTGAGTCGTGAGTCCCCGTGCGCCTTCGCCTCGCTCCTCTACCCTAGTGCTCTGAAGGTGTCTTGATTTTGCCCTACCCGATCCGTGATCCCCTCGCGCCGCCGAGTGGCCTATTGGCTTCTAGCTCCACGTTCCACATGTCCTCCACTGGGACCTGACCTTTCATGGAATACCTAGCCGTATCAACAGCATATCTTTAATCGGCCACATAAAAGTTGTAAAATATTATATTAATACGACGCCATACAGCCTATAGTTATGTTATGGTTTTTTTCTTTTTCCTGTGAGTTTCGCCTCATGCCCTCCTCTCCCACCCCCCCTTTTTTTCTGTGAGTGTTTGCCCTTGTTTTCGTAATTGATGTTATTGTTAATGTTGTTGTTTTTGCATCCCAGTTCTTTTACGAAGGAGATTTTAGGCAGGCGATAATTGAAGTGGATGTTGATTTAAATACATTTTGCACGATTTATTTACCACAGGAAACTCTTGCTTTTTCACTTCAGTTTCTGTTACACATGGTGATAAGGAGGGATCAAAATGTGTATGTTTATAAGAATAGTAGCAGGGTAGATAGAGGATTCTGAATAAAGACCTAATATGGATGGACACGAACATGATGATGAATTGTGATGATGATGCTGATGAAAATGATGATGATGATGATGATGATGATGATGATGATGAAAATGATGATGATGATGATCATGATCATGATGAAAATGATGATGAAAATGATGATGAAAATGATGATGATGAGGAGGAGGAGGAGGAGGAGGAGGATGATGGTGGTGGCTTTGGTGGACGAGTGAAGTGGAGCATTCATAGATGGTTGCATGATCTTATACCGATGTAGCTGGCCTTGTGATTAACATAGGAGGTCTCCCTGTTTCCATAATGCTGATACCATCCACACATTATCAAGTGCCACATACAAGACCTTGTCTTCGTCATTAGTGTTATTATGTCTATTGTCTACAAAGTATAAAGATCAATCATATTCGTCACACAGGGCATATTCACAAATTACTGGGGCTTAATGTGCTCATTATTTCTATAATTCTATTCATACCTACTAAAACACACACCCTGTATGATACAAAGGAAAATAATAAGTATCCTATCATATAAACTTTGTTGAACGTTATTGATTCAAAAGCTGCTGTTGAGAAAACAATAAAAGTGTGAAAGAAAGGAGAGTAAAAAGAGTATTCGTAGTTTTGGCACCGTTTTTACTACAAGGCGATGATACTGCCAAAGCTTGCCTGGATGGAGAAGGTGAGAGGGCGTGGAAAAACAGAGGCTGTGCACAAGGCCAGGTTTCGAGTCACGTGAATAAAAGACTTAGTCTACTATTTAGTGTGGAAGTTTCAATAATAGCTCATGTAATTACTCATGTTTTGAATAGTTTTGATAGGATCACGTACCAATACCACTTAGCTGTTAGGTACACCTTTCCCCTCAAGCTCATTTTAACGCAAGCTTTGCGGTTTCGAATTTAAACGGAACAGTAGTTGTATGAGAGGAAGTAATTAACTGTGAAACGGAAATGCCATAAATTTTGGCAAAAAAATAAATTTTAAAATAAAAAAGTAACAAAAATGACAATTTTGTATTTTCTAAGGGTGTGTGTGTGTGGGGGGGGGGGGTATGTAGGGGGAGGGGGAGGAGGAGGGGTATGTAGGGGGAGGGGGAGGAGGAGATGAAAGACAGACTCTAACATTCTTCGTGTAACCTGTTGTTGAGTGAAAACTTATTAGCGTAAAAGCTAGTGATGAAGAATGTGCGGAAACGTTCAAAGCCACCAAAAAACACCCCAAAAAACCCACCAAAAACCCGAGCCAGGTTAAGTGCATGGCGAGCCTGTTGAAGATGATTCATAATAACAATGCGACGACAAGGCCATGTTTTCCCCTCCTCCCAAATGAATCGAGCCAAGTAAATACAGAATCTCAATTGGCTGCACAATTTACTTCTTTGTTTGTTGCCGAGATATTTAGTTTTCTTCTATTTTTTTTATCTTCGTTCTTATGTAAAGTGTTTGCAGCGTTG
This sequence comes from Melibe leonina, assembly GCA_031471865.1. Classification (NCBI taxonomy): domain Eukaryota; kingdom Metazoa; phylum Mollusca; class Gastropoda; order Nudibranchia; family Dendronotidae; genus Melibe; species Melibe leonina. Next base: position 19,406 of record JAUEKZ010121472.1, on the reverse strand, counting down.
CGTCTTGCCTTGTCCCATAAAATATCACAAATCGAAGAAATAAGAGATGAGAGGAAAAAAAGAGGAGAATAATGATAATAATGATAATGATAATAATAATAATAATATGATTTATTGAGAAGCAGGAGTAAGTGTTGTTTTCTTTGTCAATGACAACAAACAAGTCTCAAACAAGTTCAAGGTTTCAGCACAGCGCACAGAATATCACTGCTCTTTTGTTGAATTTTGAGACGAGGTGGCCTAACTAGTAGCGACGCGGCACAGAACCCGGGGGCTCAGGTTTGATTCCTACCAGTGGCACTTCGTTTTTTCCATGACTTACTTTTTCTTCTTTTCTTGATTTTTGTAAAGGGTATGTTGATAATTTTCAGCAAAACTGAACGCAATATGACATGATGTCTGGACGAAAAGGTTACTCTGAAAATGTTCCGAATCAATTTTAATGCATTTAATGGCCCCCCGTTATTCATTAAATAATTTTGTCATCGATAATGAATGGCATGTCAACAGTTCGAACCCAGACAGGCGTGCAGGAATCAATACAAGAGATAGACTTTTAAATAATAATAGCCCCCTCGCCTGCTCTGTGGAATAAAATGAAGAGGAAGATATTGATAAAGGTAGCTGAACCACTACAATAATGTGTCATTACTAATTTGCTGAGTAACAACGTATTTGTTGCTACAATCAAAGTATTACTTTATACACTGATACCAAAGAAAAGATATCCACACGCAAGATAAAATTCTGCTTTATTCTGAGAAAAATAAGTTGTCCAAACAATTGAGTAGTAACTTATTATAAAAAGACAATAAGATCTCATGTCCTTTACCATGCCAGTTGTAATGAAACAATTTATGGTTTAAAAAATGACGTGATTACAAAACCCTCTATAGTCACTATGAATGTCCTTGCCGTGTTGTGTTTTGGAATTTCAGATATGTACATCTTTGTTTTATATCGAAAAACAGCTACTACTAGCCAACCAATATACCACCCACCCCTAACCAACCCAATCTACCAACCCAACCAACCCAACCAACCCAACCAACGAGCCAACCAACCAACTAACCACAAACATACCACCCACCCACCCAACCAACCCAATCAACGAGCCAACCAACCAACTAACCACAAACATACCACCCAACCAACCCAACCAACCCAACCAACCAACCAACCAACCAACTAACCACAAACATACCACCCATCCACCCAACCAACCAACCAACCCAACCAACGAGCCAACCAACCAACCAACTAACCACCAACCAACCAACATACCACCAACAAGCCAACCAACCAACCAACCAACCAACCAACTAACCACCAACATACCACCCACCCACCCAACCAACCAACCAACTTACCAACCCACATACCACCCACCCACCCAACCAACAAGCCAACCAACATACCACCCGCCCACCCAACCAACCAACATGCCACCCACCCACTCAACCAACCAATATACCACCCGACCAATCAACCAACTCACAACCAAACAAACCAACCAATAAACCAACCCACCAAAAGTCAATTATGAACGCAAAGCACTCCGTCAACAAGCCATTCCAAACTTCCATAATCTGTGATTTTCTGGTTTCTCCTTTTGGAACTAACAGTCCGCGGCAAATAAGCAAACAAACAAAAAAAACCAACAAAAAAAACCCACAACAACAACAACAAAACCCAGCAAAACAACAAATACAAGCAACACAAGTGAAGAGCCTTCAATACACTACCAATAGTTGAGGGGTAATCTTCTGTCAGATACAATAAATGTTCTATAATATGCTCGGTAAAAAAACAGGGGAAAAATAAAAGATTCCTCCCTGTTCAACGTCAAGACAAAACAAGCACATTATTGAGTTGAGAATCTGGGACCGGACAGTGACATGCACTGAACTGGGTTTGCAGAGTGCGTGATAAAAGTGCCTAAGCAGTAAAAACAACAACAAAAAATAAACGAAACAAACATACAAACACAGGGGAGTGGGGAGAGGGTGAAAGTGTTCGAAGTGTGTTGCTCAGTGCAGAAATTGTGCTTGTAAAATGAGGTTACGAGTCAGATTAGACTTTGTACAACAGGATCCGGCAATGTGAACAAAAACCACATGATATTCTAGCACCACGCACTTCGCAATGAAACTCATTCGTCATATTTACCATCCGGGTATACAACATACAGGCGACAATTGGGGCAACAAAAAGCAGCCTGTCAGACGCGAAGATACTTTTCGTACAAAAATACACATTGTGACAACCCGCCAGTTGGACCCCAGTATATTTCTGTCTCTTGTCGCACTAAGTAATGTTTTTTTACAACGCCTGGACTAGATAAATCACTATTTGATAACATTAATGATATTATTATCATAACTTTATACTCATCGTCGTTCTCCCTTTAAATCCATTAAAAAAAATTCCAAACAGCTTTAACTTTTAAATAGCCAGGCACCCATTACTACTTACAGCTATTTTTCTCTCTCTTAAACATACATAACAAAACATTTCGCGAAAAAAAATATGCCGTTCCAACAGAGATATATCTTTAATTGAAAACTAACAAAGATGTCTTGCAAGATGATGTTTGTCTTGGATGTGGGCCATGACTTTTTCTTGTTTGTTTAGTTTACTATTATACTATTAGTTGAGCTTTGACAAAATTTACAAAAGATGATGAGCATTTCTGACAATAAAGGTATTAAAACATCTTGAATACTTACCACAGTGGTGGATGCAAGGGAAAGCTGTGGATTACCTGAAAGCAACTTAAGCTCGTTGGTTGGTTGTTACCTGTTTAAAGCCCTTTTTTAATACGCTTTAAGTCATATCAAATATGGAGCTCTCTAAGACAAGTTGATTAACGAGCTGTCACAAACAGATAGATGGAGGAGTCACTAGATTATCTCACCCAGCCACTGCATACTGCATATTGCCACGGTCGGACCAATCAGTGTGAGCACTGTGACTAAGAGACTGAGCGCCTAAGCTGCTAATAATATGCTGTTTTAACCCTTTCAATTCTAAGGATACCAAAGCTTTCAAGATTATTTGCCTCCTGTTCTTACACCAGATCAATTAGATTAAACTGACATGTAAGTCCACTCGAAATCTGATTTATCTCGTCTAAGAATACGTCTTAAATTGTGAAGTTTTTGCATGATCTACTTGGTTGTGAAAGGGTGTGTGTTAACGACGTGTGTGTGTGTGTGTGTGTGTTTGTGTGTGTGTGTGTGTGTATCATTCCCCCTCCGACATTCTCTTTTTCCCCGATTACCCTCTATATTGTCTGCCTACCTGTCTGCCTATGTACATGTCTCTCAGCCAACATTATATTTTTTCTATCTCTATATCTTTCTTTATAATATATATTATTTTTCTATTTCTTTCCCCCTCTCTCTTCCTTAATCTTCCATTTTGTTTGACAGTCACGTCAATCACAATAATGTTGCATTCTGCCTCTTCCCTACTCTAGCTAGACCAATCCAATCGCTGTCCAAAACCACGACCGTCAACAGGGCACTCTGACATTTTTGACTTCATCTAGAGACAAACAGACAACTTCACCCTGTCCATCCTCCTCTACATCCCCCCCTCTCTACTCTCTACCCCCTCCCCTCTACCCCTCCCCTTCTACCGCCACATCCCCCTCTACCCCTCTACCCCCTCCCCCTATACCTTCCACCCACTCTACTTCCCCCCGCCTTCCCGATTTCGGCAAACCGCACAGGATGCCTCTATGTTTTCGTTCCGGCCATCGACATGTTTACAAAACCCATTTCTCCCTTGTCTCCAGTGGATGTATTCCGCTTCGACGCTTTGGCCACAAATTTTACGGCTTTCAAAACGCCAGGCCAGGCCAGAGTTAAGTATTTTGGAATTGCGCTAGAAGAGTTAAAACGAAAAGTGGAAGCTGAGCTCGTGTATTGTCCCTCATCGTGCCCATCAGCTCCCAATCTTTTTTCTTATAATACGCAGTAATGCGTCCCTGAGACGCGATTAAGCCAGGACCTCTGTTGCTTTAAATTTGAGGGACAGAGAGTGGGAGAGATCTAGAAAGAGAGGGGGGTTGGGGAGAGAAATATAGATAGATAGAGAGAGAGGGGGGAGAAGGAAGGACAGTGATTGATAGCTAGATCAATAGAAAGACAGAGAGAGAGAGAGAGAGAGAGAGAGGGTGGGGAGAAAGGAGGGCGAAAGGACTGGCATTGATTTCTAGATATGTAAAGAGAGAGAAAGAGAGAGAGAGAGAGAGAGAGAGAGAGAGAGGGAGAGAGAGAGAGAAGAGAAGGAGGGAGACTTGAATAGATAGTGACAAAGATAAAAAAAAAGAGAGATGGGGAGCAGGGACGGATGTTTGTGGGCACCATGACACCAAAGTCTCATAATATAATGGCCCGTGAGAGAGGCAGAGAGAGGGAGAGAGAAGAGGAGAGAGAGAGAGAGAGAAAGAAAGAAAGAGAGAGAGAGAGAGAGCGCTTGTTTCTTTATGTGTGCTCGTATGCATAAGCAAAATAAGACACCAGCAAGCGATAACCTGCAAAATAGCCAAATTAATATTTCGCATCCAAATCTAATTATAGGGTTTGTATGAACAGACACAAAATAAAGTTGATATCTTAACTCATTTAACCACTTAAGAAACCGCTTGAAAGCAATCTCTGGACCACACCCGTCTTACAAAGGAAAAATTATAGAGATAACCAGAAGGCAACCATAAACTATATAGCTAATTCCCCAAACAAACAACAACAAAAAACAACCAAAATACCCCAATAAACTAAAATTAAGATTTATATTGTCGTTCTGAATCTTATGTGATTTCTCAGCAATATTATCTCTATTCACAGAGGAATAATTAAACTTGCATTATTTTACGCGTAGTTGATTTTTATTACACATTCAACAAATTATTTCTTCTTTTGTCCATCTTATTTGAATGGGTATTCAACAATTGTATTTTTCTAAATGGTTTTCTTTTTTTCTTTTTCTTCTCTCTATCAGCTATTTGGATCAAGCTCATCATTCTCTTTATCATAAGCCTCATTAGAAGGCCTTGACTATTTATTTATATCTATCTATCTATCTATCTATCTATCTATCTATCTATCTATCTATCTATCTATCTATCTATGTATGTATGTATGTATGTATGTATGTATGTATGTATCTATAAATATATATCTATATATATATATATATATATATATATCCATATACATATCATCTATCTATCTATCTATCCATCTATCTATCATCTATCTATCTATCTATCCTAGACCAGGGCCAAAAGCATTAACGAAGATATCTTTTAATAATGTACGCATGCCATAACGACAACAATATTATGACTTCAGTGGGAATTTGAAAACTAAGGTATCATAATATTATGATTTTTAGTTTTATACCAATAAAACATAAAACAGATGTTGAAGCTTACCAATAATGAATTGTATCTAGCAGGTTCAAGACTAACAACTTCACCCCCCCCCACATCCCCCCCCCAACATCCCCCCCTCCCTTGCCTTGTCTCCAAAGCTCAAATATTGAATAATGCTATGCGAACCTTAAACCTTAAACAAGATGGCTTCCAAATTTGGCAATCACAATATCATTATGCTGGATAATCACTTCCTTCTCTGTCAGATTGGAGCTTTTCGATCGATCTTTTCCTCTATCACCTCCGTTAATTTGTGTTTATTATATTATGGAACTTTTATAGCCATAGATTTAATGCATTATTGGTAAATGAATGTCTCTCCATATCTCTTTCTCTCTGTCTCTCTCAGCCCCCCTCTCTCTCTTTCTCTCGCTCTCTCTCTCTCTCTCTTTCTCTCTCTCTATCTCTCCGCCTAGGACTCTTCTCTTCACTATGTGATTGTCCGCTTAGCTGATCAATCAGTTCTCTACCTCTCCCTGACTCATTTTCTTCCTCCACCTCTCTCTACCCCCCCTCTCTCTCTCTCTGTCTCTCTCTCCCTAATATTCACCATCTACATCCTCCCCCAAACCTATCTCACCCCGCCCCCTACCCGATCTGTATCCTTCTCTTGCTCTTTTATTTTATAACATAATCACCGTCAAAACCATTCCAGAACTCATCTGCTTTCCTCTCATTTGTTCAATCTTTCTGTCTCATCCCCAGCAGCTTCTCTTCTTTCATACAACGTAGTCATAACTTTTTCTCTTCAGAAATTCTCAAAAGAAAACCACTCATGTATTTACCTGTCTCGCATAGAGAATATTACACATAACCCCACTGGCGTCCCACATTCAACACTATAAAGAGAACCCTCAAACAACGTTGTTTTTATTCTCATTATCCTAATGTTGGGGGGCTGTCACAATAAACAGTCAATAAACGCCACGATTTTATGCGCCTGTGTTGTTTTGCTGATGACAAGGCAAACGGAGTATTTATTGTTAGATATCTGCCTTGCAAAATAGGGGAAATACGAGCAGTTGGAAGATCAGACGAATAAATAAGATAATTACAGAGATGAGATATCATTGTGAGAAGGTTGATATAATCTTTTGGCCACGTCAGATCATACAGATATACTGTAATACTCATGACTAAAAGAAAAACAAAACAAAACCCCGTGATGTTTAGACAATGGATCAGCGATGTAGTGATGTTGATGACTTTGTCGGTGGTTGTGGTTAGGGTTGTTGTGACGGTGTTGGTGGTGGTGGTGGTGGTGGTGGTGGTGGTGATGGCTGAGGTTATGATGATGACCATAATAATATCATTGACTAACACGATGGTGATGGGTATTTGATGGGGAGGCCGTTGAATGGTTTCGGGGTTTTGAGGACGGTGATGGTGTCTGTTGTGGGTGGAACAGTTCTAAGCATGTTGAATCTGATGACGGTGAAAGTGATCGAAGCGTTGTTAGTGTTAGTGTTTGTCAAAGTGCTACTTAGGGGATGAAGATATGGAGGCAATAACCTTAACCACGGAAGTAATAAAGGTTTTGGATAATGATCTAACTGATGGTAGTTGGTTGTGGTAGGCCTAGTATTATTCAATGGTCATTCTAACAATATTCATGGTTTCGTTATTCAGTGATATTTCAAAGGCATCAAACGTTATTGTTATACTCTCCCCTCATACACACCTTCCCCCGTTTCATTTAATTTCCATGTCCTAGTTTTGTGAATTTTTCATTAATTAACTAAAAACGATTACAACTATCCAGATGTGAATATGACGCGGGAACTGGTAACCCTTTCACAGCGAGGTCTGATTCTAACCTAAAACTGAAAGGTGCAACATCTTGAAAATGCACGTGTTCTTCTATCAAATAAATCAGATTTCAGTGAACTGACATATGCCAAAAGCCTGAAATAATTCAGGCTTTTGGCATATGTCAGTTCACTGAAATCTGATTTATCTGGTATAAGAATAGGCAAGTGTAGAACATTTTGGTGTCTTTAGTAGTGAAAGGGTTAACTCCAGTAAAAAATAAAATAAATAAGACCTGTTCCATTCTGGGGCTTATATAATAAAGGCTCACACAATGTCCTCTTGCTTTTATTCGTTCACGTCTTTCTATCCCTGCCGTTGGAGTCGCCCCAATGTCTCCTTGACTTCAGGCAGGACATCATACAGATCTGCAGTGTAGTGGTACCAGGCCAACAGTCATCTCTTCTTAATTTGAAATGAGGACAGCTTGGTCTGATAAAGACTATATGCAATTGACGTTATAATGAAAACATTAACGCAATTAAGTGAGTAGTGTTCACCTTTTTTCTCCTCTCCTAATAGCACCATCACACACTACACTGTGTGTGTCAGTACAATGCGGTCATTATTGCGAGCCAAAAGACTGTTTGCGTTGGAAGAAACTATTCAGAAGAATGACTGTACACGTGTGTCATGCTTTTATTGGGAAATGCAAAAATGTGAACACTACTCACTTGGTTGCAGGCATGTTGTCAAAATGATGTCAACCGCATGCCATCTATATGTGTAACGTGTCTGTCCTTCTTTCAATTAAACAATCTTCTTCCTTCGTAATTTCCCAACTGGGGATAGATAAATGAAATATTTAACTCCAACTTGAGCATTTTAGAAACCGTTAATAAAAATGAAATTTTAAATCAAACAAAGACTTCAGGATTTACACCCAATATGACTGATGACACACTGTAAAAAGAATTAAGATAAGATAAGATAAGATAAGATAACTTTATTGATCCCTCAACGGGGAAATTATTTTACAATGTTACATACAGACATAGGGATGCGCCATAAGACAGGAAACAATAATCACTAAGAGCTGTTACCAAGTGTCGCCATGATCAGCGCCACCGGAAGTACCCATTGGAACAAATAAAGTTTATAGTATTATTATCATTATTAACAGGGTCGTTGATTGTGCAGGATTGTGAGGAGGTGAACTACCAAGGCAAAGTCGCAAAGTGCTGAGTTGTACGAGTCGTTATTCTTTTTTATTACTTACCAAAATTCCCTTGGACCTTTAAGTCATATCATTCGTCAAATTAGCCGCACTTTTCCCCTAAAGGTGTGTGTCCACTGGTAGGTTTTAGGAATAGAGAAATAGAATGGAAAAGTCTTGGGTGTTTCAATTGGTGAGATTTTGGAAACGCACCAATAGAAACACCCAAGCCTTTTCCATTCCGTTTTTCTATTCCTAAAACCTACCAGTGGACACACACCTTTAGAGACGTATAGAGAGATTTTTGTGGGTTTTTTTTGCTTTCTTCTTTTCACATGGTTTGCAAAGTATTACTTATCAAGAACAAAAATATTTTAAAAACTCGAGGGAAGATTTAACAAATTTGGAATGGATCATTGCCATAGATTTTTATTAAATGCATACTTTTTGTGAACTCTTTTTGGGTTTATTCTCAATTCTCAATTCTTAATTCTTTATTTTCCATCTCATCATATCATTATCGGTGAGCGGCATTTTCATAAAAACTGTTGCCTCCTAAGTCATCAGATACGCAAAGGATTGGCTAATTACAGTGAGAGCCAGGTAACGACAGATAAGGATTTCCGTTTGAAAAAGCCCATAAAAAACATTTTCATAATAAAAATGTATTTATAATTATGGCAGCAATTAGTCTCTTTATCCGTAATACGTAATATTATCGAATGTAGAATGTTTTATGCTGGGGATTTAAGCAACAGTTCCTTTGGAGCTGTAAAAAGTTAGCTAGAAGTTGTTTGATTTCATACTCCATGGCGGTGCAAATTCTCTTCATCTAGAAAATAAAGGGGTTTATAAGAGTCATTGAATTAAATATGGGCTGTTTTGTCTCGTGAATATGGTTGTATTCCGGTGCTCCAACTCGCCTGGATTAAATTCACGTAGGTCTACTGACGGTTTGAGATTATGCAATAGGTGAACAATATATTCGAATTGTGGTATGAGCAAATTGTTTGACGAGTTACATTTTGATTATCTATCTTCTGACAGTAATCAAACTGCAGTTGCCACTGACAGTGATGCTAATGATATTTTCAAAAAGATTTGCGATATCTCACGAAATTAAATATTACCGCTGTTGCTGAGATCATTTTCAAAAAGGAATACCAAAATCGTGATGAATTACTTCTAAAATGCTGTTACTCTCTATTCTGGGACAAGCAGAGTGCAAAGGTCAAACTCTGGTCACACGGGCGGCTATTTCCAAAAGTACCACGAAGAGCGAGACAGAGATAGAGAGAGGGGGAGGGAGAGAGAGAGAGAGAGAGAGAGGGGGGAGAGAGAAAGAGAGAGAGAGAGAGAGAGAGAGAGAGAGTTCCCTGTGGCGTTGGGCCAATCATCCGCCATGTTATTTATGGTACCCAATCAGGATCGTGACACTTCTTCTGAAGTTGCCACCCATAAACTTCCCAACTCACTTCTCAATGATCTCTCTGAATAAATATGTTAAAGGATGAAAAGAAATTAAAACATATCAAACCTCTCGAGTTCGTTACAGAGTGAAATTTTCTATCCAAAATCTGGACAGTAAAATTCACATTTTAGGGCGAATTAATTGTGTGGAATATTCCCGGTAAGACAATAAATCGTAACATCACTATCCGGCAAAATCATATATTATCTCCTATACCAATCTAATTCTCAGTTCATATCATTTATTTAACTCAATATATCATTTTGATTTGGCAACAAAAGTGCATTGCAGGCACAGCAAAACAAAACAAATCGCAACCACCCGCCCACATAAAACTACAATAGGAAATGACAGACTATGACAAAGAAACTGTGACCAGCAAATGGAGTCGGTTGTGGGGTCGCTGTTACCTCATTTAACTTCCGTGGCCTTCCATGGCCTCTTTCCTCATGGCCGGTCATAATTTCTCTTGCCCCAGTGCTCGCCCAAAAAGCCGGACAGAAGACATTTGTCTCAATGACCACGAAGCCATAAGATTATTAGAGAACAACTTCCGATCATGGAATTGGTCATTGTTCCAGTGAATTCAATATATCATTTTGTTTGGTTTGCATCTTGACTGGCGACCACTCTCTTTCGATTAACCCTTTCACAGCGAGGTCTGATTTCAGCGTCTTCCGAATGTACATACTCTTATAACAGATAAATTATATTTCACTTAACTGGCATTATGTCAGTTCACTAAAATCTTATTTATCTGGTATAAGAACAGGCAAACCTTGACGATTTTGGTGTCCTTAGCAGTGAAAGAGTAAAAAAACCAAAAAAAAACAAGACAGTGCGGTGGTATTTTTTTCTCTCCTCCTGAAGGCTATGAAGTTGGCAACCTGATAGTCGTACAAAGAATAGTAGTTTTCCTTTTTATTTCTTTTCGATTTTATCCTGATATAAGATAAGATAAGATAAGATAAGATAACCTTATTGATCCCTCAACGGGGAAATTATTTTACAATGTTATTTACAGTCATAGGGATACGCCACAAGACAGGAGACGATGACACAACCAATTCACAAACGTTTACGTACATAATTCTTTGATGAGTTGCGAGTAACATTAATTTATCAAATACGATTTTTTCCCCAGTCTTCAAAACAGATATAACTTAATTTCTTAGTTCTCTAAAAATGTAGAGAAGTGACGAACGTAATAAAGTGAAGAGAAGAAGGAATATACACAACACTGGTTGTTGTTTTTTTACTCCTTATCATGATACATAAATAACTTATTTTCCCGACTAAATGGGCCGGTTTACCAGTTGTTAAAATAAACCATACCACGGCCAATGAGACGATACGATTGTTCAAATGACCCCCATCCCCCCTCGCCTAGCTGCCAATGGGTGGTCTCGCTCCGACCGATGTGCCAACTGCCAGGTGACAAGTGACCACTTGCGACAGAAAGGTAACCAGGCATGTCATGGTTACTGTTTCTTTCTCGCGCTGGTGTGTCGGCAACCAGCCAACAGGGACTGTTATCATAACATAGGTGTGTATCAACGTGTCAAGGAAATTCTTTTTGGTACGAGTACGAGCAGGCAGTAGTTGCGTACACACGATGGATGTCAGCAACTGGTTTAACCCTTTCAATGCTAATGCCATTTCTTAATCTGCTAACTATATATCAAAATCTTCAAGATTTGCCTACTCTTATTCCAGATAATTTCAGTGAACTGACATATGCCAAAAGCCTGAATTTCAGGCTTTTGGCATATCTCAGTCCACTGAAATCTTATTCATTTGGTTCTGTTTTGGATAGAATTGGACCTCGGTGTAAAAAGAATGGGAATCGTACAAAGTACCCGAACATTTCCTTTACATAAAAAGGTAGTCAGTGTTTTTTATACTATACTAGAAACCGCGGTACAGCTTCGCTAAAAATAAATTATTTTTTAAAGAGACAGTTACCTAGAAATGGTAGTGTTGTTCTCTTTCTTCAAGAAAATGTAGATAGTTGTGTAGTAGCAAATTGGTCAGAGCGTTCAAGCCTGGGTGCAGTAATCCTTCGTAGTGCCATTTATAAGGCACGAACAATTTGAAGCCATACGCCTTTAAAAAAGAAAGCGAGATTTCTGGAATCTGGCTTTAAAAAGCAAAACTGGCAACCCTGACACATGTGTTGACGTTCAGTAGCATAATCATTTGATGGCGCTCTTAAAGATTCGTCGACAAAACATGGTGTGAACTGTATTCGAATGCTTTTTCACTTCTCTTTCCCCTCGAAACTCGAAACCCCTGCCCCAAATCTAACTGCAGAGCCTTCGGTATTCAATCATTTTCATACGACTTCCACGTGCCGTCGTCACAGGACGAAGAATAATCGAAAGGTGGCAAAATCGAAAGGTTTTTGGTGTTAAATCTTAGCTGTTTTCTTGAATATCTCCTCTCCAAGTCAATTTTCTTAAATGTTAGACCTTCTTGCACTGGGGCGGTATATAAGGATTGTTTACATATACGTTTCAATATCTAAATCGACCTGTAGCGACCATGAGGGGACGCCGTGACACACACAGAGAGAGAAAGAGAGAGAGAGAGAGAGAGAGACACACACACACACACACAGTTTCTTTTATAGATATATATTTATTTCCTTTACGTAACATGTAGTTAATGTTTTTTAATACAATAACTAACCCCATATAACATTCGTTTCTTTTACATTAAACCCGTAAATTTTCATTATTTTTACAACGTCTAATTTCATAGTTATTTAGGGAGGACTGGGTGAAGGTGTCTGCGCTGGCATATGTCTTCCTGTAAAATCGCTTTAAAACTCTTCCAGTAATTCCTTCGGTAGACTGAATCTGTTTGGATTTGAAACATTATGCACAAACATTTCTAATCTTCTTTTAATCGCCGAAATCTTTTTAACTTTTTAAAAATCTATTTAGCGGTAGTATGGCAGCTCTTTTTTTAAATAGAAATGTTTAAAGAAACAAGCTAAATTTGAATGTTGGTAATGTTGCTGGACGGTTGGTTTAAATTCACGGCCATGTATGTTGTACCCAAAGACCCTGTATTTCTATGGCCGGACACAGAGGAGTCGAACCTGTAGGATTTGTAAAGTTTGAAAGGCCGGATGACGATAAAGTAAAAAAAAAGAAGGGGGGGGGGGGGGGGGGACAGGGGGGATAACATCCTTGTCTGGCAGGGATCAACATGGATTACCTACCTTGAATTGTTGACACAAACTCCGCGTTTGGGTAGAGTGCATAGTGGTGTAAAGAGTCTCCGGGAAAGCCTTTAATGTTGGAATTAAAGAGAGATGCGTGTCACGCATAGCCATGACAGGAATTAGAACCGAACAGAACAGTAAGGACCGTACCTAAGAAATACCACGGCATGTGCAGATTTTGTGTCTGATATTTGAAAATTATTTGCCTACACAATTGTGTTTTGGTTAACTCTATCTATAAATCATCTCTTCTGTGTATGGCTTGTTTTTGTTTTGTTATGTTTTTTGTTGTTGTTTTTTGGGTTTTTTTTAAACGGAGTCACTTTGAGTTGTTTTCTAAAATCAAACAGATTAGTATAAAAAGAGAAGTTAAGTCTGTTTTTGTGTGTGAGTGATTTTTTTTCTTTATCATTTTACTTAAAGCTTCAATTTGTCCTACTAATACCAAACACCACTTTTCTACAAGGTTTCTAGAATTGTGCCGAGGAGAGCTCCTATCGCACTCCCACAAAACCTCTGCTCTACACTACCAGAGCAGAGTGTAATCTCATTCGTCTTCATTCATGACATGGTGGCGCAAATCCCACCTGATCCCGACAGCTGCTCGGTGGTCAGTCTTCTTTCACTTACACGATGTCAGGGAGGCAACTCTCAGTAAAGCGATGTCAACAGCCCGGATTTCAAGATGGAGTGCAGAATGCAGAAGGAAATCTGTAGCAGCAGTAAGAAAGTAATTTGTGGGCTAAGGGCTGCGACAATCAAAGCTTTAGCAATGGATTATCTTTTTGTGTCGGAGCACCGCGCCTTCATTTTACCCTGTTACTGCATTCTTTAGTAGAGTCTCTCTCTCTCTCCCTTTCTCTCTGTTATGTCTCTCTTTCTTGCTTTTGCTTTTCAGGTCGTACCCGTCTTTCTCTCTCTCCCTCTTTCTCTCTCCCTCTCTCTCTCTCCCTCTCTCTCTTTATTTCTCTCTTAATAAATGTTCTCTTTTGGTTCTCTCGCTCTCTCATCCACCCTGTATCGTTATTTATTATCAATTAATCTATTAAATTCCCCTCCTTCTCTCTCTCTCGCTCTCTCTCTCTCTCTTTCTATATATATAAATAAATATATATATATATATATATATGTATATATTATATACATACATATATGAATATATATATATATAATATATATCATATCATATTCATAATACTCAATAAAGATGGCTTTGCAAAGAAATAAGATAAATAAAAAATAAATAGACGAGAAGCAATGAGGGTTTCAGTTATCAAGAATGTCTGGTTTTGTTATGGTAGGTAGATGGAAATCCAACCTTTACGACTAATCTGGCCTATTTAAGCGTTCATTTAGGCGTTGGAATCCTTCACTCTTTCCACAAAGCCACGCCACTGACGAGCTCATACATACACGACTGTGTGTTAGTTGTGTAACACCCACATTACGCGTGCAGACTGGTGACAGTTGGTTTGAGTGAGCGCGGGATGTTTGTCATCACTCTACTAAATCCCCCTTTCGGTCACGTCAACGCCCCATCAGTCCCACACGCCCCCCCCCCCCACCTCATCCCACCCATTCCCTCCTCACTGTCTCCAGTCACCTCATAACGGCACTGTTCTGTCTGTCCAGTGCATTGCAGTCTTCAGTTATTAATGATATTGGTTACGTTCGCAGAGTGCAACACCAGAGTCGACAAAGAGCGAGGCGGTTGGTGTGCAAACTCGTTAAGGAGATAATTCGCATTATAGTTTCATTATTATAGCAGGTTTTCGTGTCAAGGGAAACTGGATAACAAATAGAAAGAGGGTGAGAGAGAGAGAGAGAGAGAGGAGGAGGAGAGAGAGGGGGAAGAGAGAGATAGAATTAGGGCTAGGTGGGAAGGAAGGATGAACGAGAAACAGAGATAGTGATCGTAAAAGAGGAAGAGACCTAGAGAGAGAGAGAGAGAGAGAGAGAGAGAGAGAGAGGGAGAGATAGAGGGGGAAGAGAGGAGAGAGAGGGGGGAGAGAGACAGAGACTTGTGCCGTCTCGTCTACACTACTATGACTATTTTGCCTCATCCCGTCCGTTCAGTGTTCAGCGCGTGAGCTTGGAGCTACTGTAAATCACTCACGATGACCTCACCCAATCACTCAAGCGTGCAAGGGTAACCAGTGAGCTGCGATAAGCAACAACCCAATTCCTGTCACCAGGTGTTCGTGTGGGAAAGCCATAAACTGGGACGGACAGCCGGTTTGACCAGGGAATGACCCTGAGAACCAATCAATCTCCACAAAGTTATTGGTCAGTACTGGTATCACGGACGATAGCTCGATGACCAACAGGATATAGAGATTGTTCACCAAAAAATTATTGTCCATTCATTGTCTACCAACGAAATATAGGGGACAGCACAACAATCATCAAGCCACTCTTACTCCTACCCCAAAACACTCCCCAAATGCACAATCACTAAGACGCTTACATAACAAAAGCACTCTTACCAGGAGGTGGATCAAAAATGAATTTAAAATATATATATATATATCTAGGAATAATAGCTTTAATAATCGAGACACTTTTTTTATCATGACCTTCTCAGGAAAACACTATTAAGATAAGATAAGATAAGAAAAGATAGCATTATTAATTCCTCAACGGGGAAATTATTTGACAATGTTACATACAGACATAGGGATGCGCCATAAGACAGGAAACAATAACATGAATAGGCAAAAATAAATAATAAGCATAAATGATCAAATAAAAGATATAACATAATGAATAACCGATAAAACAATGAATTTTATTAAGGCCGTGGGTGTAAAGTGTTCAAGATCGAAATAGACCTAAGCAAGAAGGATTGGCCATAACGACTAGTCCTGACCTTTGGCATCCTCTATCTACCACTACGCTGTAGCTATCTACTATCAAATTCGTCATGAAGGGGATGTGTCTCGTCAATAAGAATACACTTGGCCTTTTCCGTCGTTCTTGATTCACACAGTCTGTCAATGTTGACTGTAAGACATTCACAAAGTAATCCAAAACACTTGTTGAGTCAATTGATGTCGTCTCGATTGCAAACAAGCAGTCTCAATAATCTATTACGTACAAAGACCTAAACACATGTTACAGAAGTATAATACGCATCATCTGATACTATCTTCGGAATGAGTTTTCTGTTTATGTTTTGAATTACCCCCCTTAACTATTTCACACCGAGCTCTGATTCTAACCCAACTGGAACACTAAAAATCTTGATGAAAATGTATGTATTCTTATACCAGATAAATTCGATTTAAGTTAACTGACAATTTCAGGCTTTTGGCATATATATCAGTTCATTGAAATCTGATTGATCAGGCATAAGAACAGGCAAATCTTGAAGATTTTGGTGTCCTTGGGAGTGAAAGGGTTAATAAATACCGCAGCATGCAGTGTCAGTGCCCGGCTCTATGCATGGATACAAACATGGAGCCACAGAACATGCTGATTCATCCCTCCAGCCAGACATAATCAGCCGGACAGCCAGGAGAGAAACTTTGAAACTAGACCAAAAAAAGCAAGCAGGTGATCAGCACACTCTCCTGATTGCGTCTGATTGCGTTTTGGCACAAGGCATTTTTTTTTGTTCTCGCTGGTTTGAAATAAGAGTTCACAATCTTTTAGAACATGCTGGCACAATTTTGAGCCATTCAGCTCTCCATCGGATAGAACGATATTTTCGAAGACCTTCCTAAGGAATCGCGAAATATATCGCGAAATATAAGTAAGTGGAATATAATTGCACCGACCTACCTTGCTCACACAGCCAAAGTATTTTACAGAATTTAATGTTCGTTATAAAGCGATACTATAGACTGGAATATATATTTTTTATTATCGTTTCATTACGAAAATAAGCTTATTTCGAAAGGTACCAATATTTCCTATTGCGAATTTCTCCAAGACTTTTTCTCCATTCTACGACGGTGCCTGCCGCCTATCCAAAATCATGCGGGGGACATAAAACAGGACGCCGAAAGGTAATTAAAGTCAACGTGTCATGCGACGTTCAATGTCAAAGTTTTTATGGTTCAGCTTTGGCCAGGGACGGTAAATGGGTCTGAAACACTCGACGATAGATTATTTCCCTACCGCTTATACGTTTTATAGAAGAGAGAAATAAACTTTTGCCATACACGACCATTTCATAATTTTATTGAATGTAATTTAGTGTTCGATATTTTCGCCATGCGGAAAACCTTCCTATTTTATACTCAGTTTAAGTTTTCACCAGTCAATAAAAGAAAACTTGTTGAAATTCCACGTATGTTTAATTCGTACTCGTAATTAATAGAATTGAATGAATAAATTGTATGAGGGAGAAAGGTTCTTTACCTCAACAAATTATAGTATGGTTGCTGGATCCTAAGCACATTGTGCATTATTGTCCTGCCTCACTGTGCCCAGCCACTTGGCAGCTGATAAATTAATTGACCATGAATAGTAATAGGAAGAAATAGGGGAAAATATTTTTTTTATTAGACATTTCTACATAACTCCTCAAGTCGCCCGCATGTGAAAATATAAAAGTCTCCGGCAAAACCTGCCTAACGTGATGATCAAAGTAATTTTGAAATTAACTTTGAGATTGGCTTTTAAAAAGCGAATGAAATTTCATTGAACGCTGTAAGTTTCGTAACTTTAAATTTCTATCCTCCTTTGATCAATCTAGACACAAAGGGAGACAATACCCCCTTTTTTTTGGATAGCTACTGGAATGTTTGTTGTTGTGATACCTTTAAAGTGTAATGGTTCAGAAATGCATGATCAAGCAATTCTTACATTCGGAAAACAGGTTTTCAAAACCCCTCAGACATTGTCATAGACAATCTCTCTCTACCATGATATAGACCATTACACTTATACCACCTCACTCCTACCCCCCCCCCTCTCTCTCTCTCTATCTCTCTCTCTCCCTCTCTTTCTATTTCTCTGTCTCTCTCTCTCTTTCTATTTCTCTTTCTCGCTCTCCCTCTCTCTCTCTCTCTCTTCTTCTTCTTCTTTTTCTTCTCTCTCTCTCTCTCTCTCGCTCCCCCTCTCTCTCTCTTCTCTCTCTCACTCTCTCTTTCTCTCAAACGTATTTCCCATACCCAACAATCCCCTACCCCGTTCCAATCGTATGTCTTCTCCTTTATGCCTGTTACCTTTTCATTCATCGGAGTTCCTCCCGGCCACAAGAGCGAGGTCATTAGAGTCGTAACTTAAAATTTGATACCTGTGGCTAACGAGGAGATGAAGGCCAAGGGAATGAATCCATGATTAATGGGCGTAGTCTCATTATGATACTAATGAAACATGACTTACTTCCCCTTGACGAGAGACGTCCAGCTGTGGGGAAAATAAGAGTGCGCGAGGCATGCTGCAGCGAGAGAGGCCGCGTGCAAAGATGTGTAAGCGAGAGAATGAGTGCGCGTGCGTGTGTGCACTCTTTGCTGGCATGTAGTGATTAGAAAATTCCGCACAATTCCCAAGTGGGCGCGGGCAAAGGTTTTTAATCTCTCATTATCCCTCCCCTAGCAAGGTTTTCGTTATTCCCTTAGTCGAATATTCGCTCAACTGATATTGGAAAATGATTTAAACCACAAACCCCTTTTTACGTAAAGAGGAACTCAAGGGAAGTAATATTTCCCTCATAGTTATATCGAGATTCCTCTGTGTGTTCAGTGGTTGTGCTGATCAGTTCAATAGTTAAATGTTCCAAGTCCGTAATAATATACAGTAGAGGGGTTCATTATGAGCAACAGCGTTCAATGGGAAAAGCGAATTTTGTTTGTCACGATTGTCCAATATAAACAGACCATAAGAAATAGGACGATGCATGACTAGAAACATCGAAATCCTTACATCGTTATCGGTATAAAAATCTACACAGCTATATTATCAGAGTAAAACTTAACAATTAACTTTAATCCGTGGATGCAATAATTACCTTAGATTTCTCTAAAAGAAACGTATGTTTGGTACATCGTGTAAGCAGAAGGTTATTATCGAATCTCTTTTGGTTTCAAAATTATAAAATCTATGATTGTGGGCGACTACTACTTCTACTACAACTGCTACCACTACTACTGCAACTACTACCACTACAACTACTGCTACTATTACTACTACTCCTGTTGCTGCTACTAATCTATTACTACTTCTACTACTACAACTATTATTACTCTAATGCAACTCTATATTCTTTTTTTAAAACAGCATTTAACTTCTTCCACATTCAGTTCAAACACGTGCTCACATTCCAATTTCTTCATATCATCCA
>JAUEKZ010121471.1:0-45148 GCA_031471865.1 Melibe leonina | reverse complement strand
GTTCAATTGTGCGTGGGAGAGTTCTATAGGTTTATGAAGGAGGTAGCGCTCTAGATTAGTCTATTATTAGCTCTATGGGTCAAAGAGAAAGCACTTTAATATTACAGCAACTTTTTTTAAGGTTCTGTCTCTTTAATTCTTTTATATTTTTTTTCGGTATTTTTTTTAACTTGAAACATTAATTTTCGTTATATTTTTCAAGTCTACTTATAATGCTAATTATATTCTATTCGGATCTTAATAATTCTGATGATTGTTTAAAAAATACAGCAAAATTACAGCAACTTTTTTTTAAGGTTCTGTCCCTTTAATTCTTTTTTTTTTCCGGTATTTTTTTTAACTTGAAACATTAATTTTCGTTATATTTTTTCAAGTCTACTTACAATGCTAATTATATTCTATTCGGATCTTAATAATTCTGATTGTTTGTTGGTACTGGCAAATAAAAGAATTCGAAAAAAGAATACCGTACACTGTTTATTCTTTACAGAGAGAGAGAGAGAGAGAGAGAGAGAGAGAAGAGGAAGAAGAAAGAGAAGAACACACAGCACAGACAAATTAGGAAACACTATTTTTCTTGTGTAAGCTGTAGTGTCTCAGTCTCCGACATCGCGGCATTTGGATTCTTCCTTTTTCCTGAAATGTGTTTCTTAAAGGCACTGATAATAATCAACCAGCGTCTTATTCCACAGTAACAACAAGATTTCTGGCGATATTTGAAAACACATGCTTCTGTATAGTCTTGAGTGACTTGAGTTAGCTACGGCGATTTCTTTTTCTGCTGTGTTAATTTTTTTAATTTTTTTTTGCCTGGATCGAAAAAAACTACTATGATTGCCTAAATTCACTTAGTACTCACTAAAATGAAAAGGATAAATACGTAGCCTACGTGCGTAGTCTACTATACGCACCAACTTTGCGATGGTTTTTTTTTTATAAGCCTGGGATTGGCCACAAATCACACTAAGGCCACAATGAATCATACCCGACGGGAGACACCGTTCATTGGCTGTGAGCGAGGCTGTGAACGCAGCAAAATAGAACCCGCTTCCAACTCCATACAAGCCTACAGAATTGTGTGTTTGTTTGTTGTGAGTGTTTTGATAGAAATCGGGGTCCTATTTTTGCTGGTTACGCTGCCTAGTTACGATCCATTGCCTCGACTGCAAGACATAATCCTTATTCCTAAAAGAAGGCTTAATACGATAATATAGTGCATTTCTATAGCGCTTTATGTCGAAACCCCCAAGCACTTTACACGGTTACTAACCCCGGCCAACAGTAAACATTGAAAATACACAGGACAAGACAAGCGCCTGTTAGAACCCAAAACCTTCAGCGCAACAGTCTGGTGCTCTATCAATAGAGCTAATGCACTTATTGGTACCATACTACTAAAACTAATCGGCTTGCTTACTCAACCATTGTAAACTGAATGCTATGTGAATGTGGATATATATATATATGAACTATCCTGTTCTGATCTGGTTTCAACAACAGCAATGTAAAAAAATATGTTCTCAGATAGAACAGGATGTGCTAAGCTTTCAAAATGGTGTCAACTTTTTTACAACGAATCATATTTATAGAATCTGCTTTTTCTTTCAAAGTTGTCTCATTCCATAATCTTTCCATGACATGTTGGGTAAAAATTTACAGAACAAAATCTCTAGGAAGGCTTTAAATCAATACATGAAAGCGTTTTTCCCTAAGTAAAATCTGACTCCAGTCGCCTTATACAGGAACTGGGGAGTGGTTTATTTCAAGAGCTGACGCAAGTTGAGAAACTATTGGTGGTAACCGTGACAGACAAAAAGACATGACCTCCTTTGAAATGATAAATGTTAAAATCTACGACTCTATTTCTTCCCGGTACTTATGCCCGCAAGAGCAAGTGAACACATCTCTCTCTGAGTCGCACAACCACACAATTTTGTGCATACTATTGCAGTGTTTGTATTGTTGTGAGAATGTTGACACACCGTAGTATATATATATAAAGGATAAGTGGGTAGACCTAAGTGTGTTTGTTCTAATTGCTGACGCAAACAAAGATCCTATTGTGACACACATCAACAGATGACGAAAACCTCGTACTAGTAGGATGATTGAATGCAACACGCAACGGTACACAGAGAGAGAATAAATTAAAACAATGGATTCTTTATAACTCGTAAACCAGCATTATGTGTTCAATGAATTGGAGAGATCAAGTTGCAACAATTCAGCCATCTGTCATCATAGTAAGTAAAGTCTTGTGCAAACATATCCATTATTATACACTTTTTCTCTGTTACTGTTAGTTACGTATATATTGCGCGAACCAGATCGTCTTGTTTTCCCAGCCCAGTCACAGTGCAGACGCTAGCACAAAGTCCACTGTGAACCAAATAATGTTACACATGGATGTCATAACATGGTTTTAACACATAATGTTATATTACAAAAATGCTATCTGGCGGTCTGTGATGTCGACAATGATCAGATTAATCAATTAGGGAAGTGTGAAACGAAGAGCCAACACTCTGATAGGGACTCATGTACAGTACCTACCTATCTTGCTTTGATGCGGACACGACATGTTCAATATCAGCGTAACAACTCATCTTGTTTGACAAAAGAGGGGATTAAAATTAAAAGGTGTGTGTGTGTATGTGTGTGTGTGTGTGTGTGTGTGTGTGGAGAGAGAGAGAGAGAGAGAGAGAGGGGGGGGGGGGTTGAAGCGGGAAGAATCGAGCGATAATTCATGATAACAACAATCCGCGTTTTTTCTTCTTTTGATGATAATGACAATAATATTGCTAGAAAGCTACTTTTTGCTTGCTTCAACAAAGATTTATGTATTACATCTCTTCTATCTCCCTCTATCTTACCTCTCTCTATCTCTCTCTCTTTCTCTCTCTCTCTCACACACACACTCACCCATACACAGACAGACAGACACACACATACACACACACTCACACCCATACACATACACACTCACATATACACACATACACACACACACACACATATACACAAGAATCGTGTTGCCCAAAGTGTACAGGAGTCAAGGGCATAAATTCATATCTAGATAGAAATGGAACATGGAAAAACTTGAATCAAGGGCATCAAATCAAATTGAAGATGCAGTCCAAAGCACCTATCACGAGCCTGGTGTTACACACGTCTGTTCTTCCTGATAACCATAATGTGTAACATCATCAATTATAGGTTGTTGTGATGTCAAATCATCATTAAAATCACCACTATTTGTTTACAATAAGTACATCTAATATCAATAGCACATAATGAAGTGCATATACCCCTGCTACCATAGGCCATATCATGCGCTTTACAATCTATTTATGTTTTAATTCTCTTCATACCTGATCAAATGTTCATTCATTTCGCTCCGACGAGATAATCATCACGGTGCTGAGTTACCCTATGCCAGACATAGGACCTATCTATCTAACTCATATCCAGCTTTCGTCAGCGAAACTTTTATCAGAGGCAATCCAGAGATGAAGGTCATCGCTCAATGTATTAATTGCAGGCATATTTCATGCCCGATACAGGCAATACGTGCTTGATTTGGTGAAGTGATAAATAGGGCAAGTTGCACTGATTTACGACGAGAATGTTTGATAGACTATTTGTGATTATGTCCAAGAATATTCGGTCAAATAAAACTCATCTCTTGAAAAAATCTGGATGTACGCTATTAACCCTTGCACAGCGAAATCTGATTATAACCCAACTGAAATATGGAAACTCTTGAAAATGTACGTGTTCTTATACCAGATAAATCAGATTTCAGTGAGAGATAGACGGACACAGAGATGAAGGGAGGGGAGGGAGAAAACTCTGAACTCTGATTTATCTGAAACAAAAACAGGCAAATCTTGAAGATCTTAGTGTCCTTAGCACTGAAAGGGTTAAATAACGTCCTATATTTTCCAACCGCAAAAGTTATGCGAATCTACTAACAGGCCTAACAATGCGCGGTGGTCTAACAAAAGCGACGCACCACAGAACCTAGTATGACCAATACGTTGTTGGCACTTTTTTTCTAGGTTAAGCTGATTGCTCCACCTAATCCAGTATTATAAGTTAGATATACATGTTGTAATCTTCAATAGATCGGCGTCCTGTTGAAGAACGATAACTTGAATTAAGTGGCATAAGACTATGTGCCTCGCGTAGAACCGGGCTCCATGGGCAACAAGACTGAAGAATATTACAGTGACATCTTGACATCGTACAATAATGTTGCCTAACAAGGACAGCAATTCGAGCTCATAATAGGTCATAGTTCATTGACCTAAATAGAGTCGAACAGCTGCTGCATTGCGGTGAATTTAATGGACAATGGTGGTTTTAATTTTAATTCTAGAGGAAATTCAGAATGAACAGAAAGAAAGAAGAGGGGAAGGTGATGATGATGAGGAGGGGCAGACGAAAAGTACCAATAAAAATGGACGTATTATCCTATTCGGATGTACTCAGTCACTGAAGAAATATCAATAAAGAGAGAAATAAGCCAAACACTGTTACATAATAGGACCCGATATCAACCGCGGGATCTATTCTAAATCTAGTTCTAGACCCTCTATGAACCCTGTGTGTTACAAGTCATACACATTATTTAGTCTAGACGTGCAAATATTAGGTTGCTTAAGTTTGGAAAGATAATCTTTAAAGGAACAATTGAGTACTTCTACAGCGTCGAAAGTAACACGTACAAGAGAATGAACATTCTTAGCAAGTTGTTTTACTCCGTCAACTGTCAACCCATCCCTAGTCTCGATTGTTCGATGACCTTGTTGTTGCTAGTCATCAGCTGTACACAAGCGATTTTATCCAATGAATGAGCTAGAAACAAAATGGATTAGTCCATTTTGTACGGGGTTATAGAGTAAGATACAGTTTTTGGGTCATTGGTGGACAAAATAAAAAAATATCTATTAAATTAGTACTTAAAATAAATATTATATATCTTCAGAAGCAATTAGGAAAAAATAATACATATATTATTCGTTAGCAATGGATATATTAAAAAACATTGATTAATATTATGCAAAGTTTGGTAAACATATAGTGGATTCTTCCTACAAAATAATTACCTTAGTGATTATCATATGAACAAATATAGTTCTTGATGTTTTTACTCATAATATGCTTAAAGAATACATTTTACCCTCAAAAAAGGTGCAAAATCATTGAAAACATATTTTTGTCCTAACAATATAAAAGTTAATTATTAAGCTTAAAGGTAAAGTCCATTTTAGTTTTCGGTTCTCCGAAGGTTGTGGGTGTATGAATCCAACAACTAAATTTAGTACCGTCAGACGTCAGAAAACCTTGTTCAAGAACGACAGGGAAGAGGTTTATCTCCTCTTTTTTACCTTTGGGACATTACAGAAATCGAAATGTTGCTCCAGTAAAGTTCTCAGGACTTTAATGGACCTTAGGGAGTCCAGAGTTTTTAAACTCTACCCATTTTGTTCTCAGGTATGTGCTCAAATTACGTTAGAAGACAAGGTATAATATTCCCAAACAGTCAAAACCCTTTTACTCTTCACCCTAGTCTAGACTCGAGATGTCTATTTCTGGAGATTTGGTAAACATTGATAGATATTGGTGAAGCATCTTTTGGTCAGTGAAATATTTCTTCAAATTCAAAGTAAAAAGTTATTGAAATACAAATAAACCCATGATGGCCAGATATTAGATAGGGCTATAGCTCCAAACGTCATTCTAAATCCAAGATTTGGGGGAGCTGAAGGATGCCCATATCAGCTCAACGGAGGATTTAACTGCTGGAGAATTGTCTAGAATAATATCTAGACTAAGAGTCTAGACAATACTTCTTTGCTAGATCAAGGTGTAAAATTGTCACGTAGACCCAACTTCAATCTTGGTAGTCCAGCTGTCATCACAATCATGGTTGATGGACTGATTATAATGGCTTTCTCAATCAATGAACGCTAACTTAGACCTTGTTCTAATACTTTGAATAGAACATCTAGACACTAGACTAGAGATAGGCTAGCCTAGAGGTCTAGCTGTAGTTGCAAGACCTATTGACCTTTCTTAAAATAAGATTTGGACTGGTATATTTCGTGTTGAAACAGTGGTTTTAGTGTGAGCTAGTCAACCAAGGGAGTGCCAACTAGTGGGGTCTAGACCAGTAGACTCTATCTCTGTCTGACAAGATGGTAAGAGGGAATCTGTCATATCTGTATGTCTATATCTCGACATCTTATATTAGGTTGTCACGTTTTCTTTAGTCCACTTAGAGAGGATTTTAAGGTCTCACTGGTTGTTTGTAGAATTTGACTTAGACTGATGATGTTACCTGCCTTCATAAATTTGGCCTGTTTTTTGCCAACCGTAACGGTTTTCATATGTTTCATTTTAAATGACGAAACTAAAGTAACCATATTCAAAATATTGTTTCTCTCTTATCAAAATTGTTTCCAAGCTGTTAAGTGAAGAACTACTGCAAAGCATTTTGTTTGGTTTAGTTGAAAGTCGAAAATTGTAAGAAGAAAGTAGAGGTGATGTAAGAGTCTGTGATATTGTATTTATGGCTTCTAGAATGAGAGGTGAAGCAAAAAAATGAGTTGAATGTGGTGTTGTTACAGCAATCAAATACTAAAAAATGTTTTATTTTGTTTATTGTTTTTCACATACTGATCTGTTTAAAACTTGTTTTTCTGAGCTCCATTCTATTGATAGATACCCTTTGAAACCATCAGAGAGCACCCATTTCCTGTTTTTAAAATTAAGTATTTATTGATATCATGTAAATTAAATGTGAATGAATGTTATTCTAGGTATCTTGGTGCAACTGTGGGGTGTTGAGGGATGGATCATCTTGGTATTTTGGATGCTAAGCGGGTGACGCACACGCTTAGGTCGAATCTTGATAAAGAGCAAAGGCTGTGGAAACCAATTATCGTCAACAATACAACTCATGAGGTGAGTTGTTGGAAAAACTGATGAATGAACCTTCCTTTTTTTCCTGGCAATTACTCTCTTCTATCCATTAAAACAAGATATGCCCTAGTTTTCAGGAGAATCCAAATGCCCTAGTTTTCAGGAGAATCCAAGGGGATTAGTATTACCAGAGGGTGAATATGAACCAAATTATAATGATTTTTATAATGGGACCACTGTACTTACTTTTCTGGGGTGCAGCCAGAGGTCAAATTAAAAGTCATTACATTATTATCTCTAATAAGTGCATTGAGCGCTTAGAAAATTAAAGAAAAATTGTGTGCTGTTATTTGTTACAAATGAAAAAAGTATGAATTACTATGAAGGGAACATAAACCACTACACTGAATGGCACTGTGCATTGTAATGGATGGATATCTTACGCATTATTGACTCAGCAAGTGTGTAATAATTGAGACGTCTGCTTGCTTTAAGTATATCATAACATTACTATGGGCATTTAGACACAACCGATCACAGAAGATGTATTTTAAGCAGACTGGGGCCCGTTAGCGGTGCGGTTATTGGGATAATGATTTGTATAAGGTGACTTATCACATCATGTCAGTTTTTTAATTTATTTTTAAATCATTATATCCAAAATTCAAAGTTATATTGCTAATTGGTAGTTTGTCAAAGTCACAGAAATAATGTCTGAATTTAAATTTTCTTGTTTATGGATGCATAGTGTAGTGTTAGAGATCAAAATATGAGAATGTTGACTTGATAACTTTTTAGGAAAAATAGCGAAGATTAATTTTTAGTTGAAGATTGTTTTGGTTTTAAAGGAGACTGGACAGTTGCCTTTACTTCAGATGTTTTTTATTATTCTTTTTACGGAAGCTGGGCATATTTCAACCCCTTTATTTAGTAGCATTTTTATAAACTGTACCAAAAAAATGTTTCACATGTATGCACTGTTCCATTGCAAATTCCTTGATTTTAGTTTTGAAGTCAATGAATATTGTTTCAGGATAAGCTTTTAAGGACTGTCGAAAATTAAATGTCTATCTACAAGCTGTCAGATATTAGCTGTTATCAATGGTTAGTTTCTTAGTAAGAATGCATTGTAAAATTGAGCTGAAATAGTTCTTTTCAATCTCGTGGAGATTTTGTACAGATATTTTTTGCTTTACCTTTAGTTATAGATTTTTAATTATTTGCTTTGATTCAATGTATAACCTTTTTTTTTTCAGGATATAGGCGCCAAAGAGCGTGATGGTTCAGCTGTATTAATTGCTCAATTAGCAGCAGAATTCAGATTTTTACCAGAGACATGTGGACTCGGAATTCTGCTAATGGACAGAGTATTGAAGTCTGTCAAGGTATATGAAATCCAATTTTTAGAGAATTCATATCTATGTTTTGGGAAATGCAGGGGTTTTGTCCTGATTTTTGTGATTTATTTTATAGATTGGAAAGACTTCCTCAACAAAAATGAAAACAGTATCAGCAATGCAAAAATGATCCACAATTATGGAATATTAATCCCAAAATATAAAAGTGATTCTGCTATGTATCATGAAAAGATGGACATGGTTTCAAGTTTGTTTGAGGTCCTAGGTAGTCAAATTAATTGTAAAAGCTGGTTGAGCTCATGGTTATTTTATAATTTAAGAGAAGTAATTTTGGCTTTGCAGCAGCTTATCTTGACATATACAATGATCAGAAGAATAAATTTTATTGTTTCTCCTCGTCCATTCTATCCAGTAACTGCCATCTGTTGAAACCTGAGAGTATCTGTAACAAATAATTCTTATATTTGCTCTTTATCTCTGACAGGTTCGACCTAAGTATCTGCAATGTGTATCTGTCACTTGTCTTTACATGGCGGCCAAAATACTTGAAGAAGATGAAGTGAGTAATCAGCCATATGAATTTCCAAGTTGAATTTAAATTTAAAAGAAAAATTGATGCTGGTGCACATTCACAATTAATCTTATTGACATCCAAGTAGCTTTTACATTGTATTTTAAGGTATATTCCACTTTTTGACTTTCAAACCAGGGTGACTGCAAGGGCTTGATACAGCTGTCTGAAGAAGAAGATGAAGAGTTAACTATGTATAAATGGTTGTCCTATTATTATCTTTCAAAATTTTAATGTTTGACATTTTCTTTCTAGAACGTTCCCTCAACTCAGGATCTTGTGAGGAGAAGTCGATGCGGATGCTCCTATGCCGAAATAACTCGCATGGAGTTGGTCATTTTGAACAAGTTTAATTGGGACATAAAAATACCTTCCGCCATTGACTTTCTTCACATGGTAAGTAATTTTTGTAAGCATGATATCATTGTTATACTGCCAAGTGTGGGGAAAATATAAAGCTGGCCATGTGTAGAATGGCAGAGTCATTGTAGGAAAAGTGAAAGAACTCAGTGTCTTTGGGGCTAAAGGGAATGCATTCAGTTACAGAGTGACCCACTGGCATAAGGAGCAAAGTGTCTGGGGAGGTTTAAGATGTCTTTTTTATGGATAGGTTTTATAAGCTGGTGACAGAATTTTAAGATAAAGTTACAGTGGAATTACTTTAAACCGAAAGAAGCTAAACCAAAAAAGTTCATAAATCATAAAGAATTGGATAACCTGTACAAGTTTCTTTGTACTGTTTTGTACAATAAACTGAAATGCTTCTAAGCATGGCTGTCTTTTAAACTTGAAAAGGTCTACCTTGGGCGTGACCAAGACTGTAAATCGCGGGGCACTGACAGACGAAAGGGGAGATAGGGGTGTCGAATCATGCAAATAAGACACTCCCATTCACTCATTGTTAGTGTTAGGCCTTCACGCTGATTAGCTTTTCAATAGTAGATGGGTGTGTAGATAGCTTAGCGTTGACATGCCTTTGAAAAAATATCTCAAAAAGAAAACTTGCTCTAAACCAAAATGCCTTTAGAGTGGAATGGTTTAGGTTTCCAAAATTTTGGTTTCATATATTACTTGATAAGGTCACAGGGGTCAACTTTCCTCATATTACCAAGCAAAGGGAGATTACTTTGCCTAAACTTAAGACACACAATAATAAAAATCACAGTAATTTTCACATTACGGTAAAATTGAAAATGCCATCAGTTTTACAATTCATTTATCTTTAATTTGATATATCCAAAGCTTATATTGAAAATCGTACAACAATGGAGCAATATTGATAGTTTTCAAAGCCAAATAGTAAAAATCTCGTCTATTTTAAAAAAATCGTAGCGAGCATACTATTCGATACTTTCCAACGCAGTATAGTGCTAGTTTTAATTTCATTCTTTCTCTACATCTGGTATAAACGGAAGTATGCCTAAGTAACGTATTTCTAGTCGAAAATGAGTTCCAAAACAAACAAGTGAGTGCTGCATTCCACGGCTTCAAGCGGGCGTATTATTAAAATCTGATAAGAAAAATGTAGGTCTCAGACGGGCACAAAATCAAGTAATAGGTTAAATTAATTCCACGGTATTAGGATAATAGAGTACACAATGCAAGTCATGAATGTTACAGAAGTTGTGGGCAAATGGTGGTACTTGTAACAAGGTTTTTAGTGCTTTAATATTGTGGCCTATGGGTTCCACACTCAAAATCTGGTTGCAAATGAAAATGGCAGTATAACTATGTATGATGTCCATTTTTTACCAAATTCACCATCACACACACTTACACTTACACTGCTGCTGACACCAAGGATGCCTCAATTTTCCTTTGGGACATTCCTGAATGAAAGTTTCCCTAGGGAATGAATAAAGGGACTTTTGTTTATCATTTACTTTACTTTAAGATTGCTTGCATACCTTTGAATGTAATCTGCTTGGGTAAGAACATTGTGTATACATAATGCATTTTCAAAATTCTATAGAAAACTGATCCCTTTACAGTTGTATTTTAAAAAAGATAAATAGTTAATAAGTTTTTCCTTATCTCACGTCCAATTAGATCCATGTAGTGGTGATGATACACTACCCCCAGCTTCTTTCGGGTCAAGACTCCAAGAGACCTGCGGAGCATTTGATGATCGCCGTGCGGAAGCTCATTCGCTGCTTGACTTGCCACAGTCTTATGATTTTCCGCCCATCCACACTTGCCCTTGCTCTAATTAGTTTAGAAATGGAGCAAATTACACCTGGATGGCTGAGGATTGTCGTGGCTCTACAGCGTTTGACTGGCGTAAGTTTTGATTTGTGTATTTGTCATGTGTCGCTGCAGCGACGTGTCTCATTCCAATTACCTCATTTAAACCAGGCACTGCATGCAGAAAAGAGGTGGAAAAGTAAGTTTTGCAGCTTTCAATTCAATTAATCATTTAGTCATTGGAAAGTCCTTTAAACTTATATGCACAGACGACTGCAAGTCGTCCGCGTTTTCCCGCAAAGACAACAATTTTTACCCTTGCACCATCTAGTACAGCGAACAGAGATTGAAAGTCGCTGAAATGCAATATCTCTAAAGAAAATGAAATAATCTGCTAAGAGTGAAGATTTCAATAGCATGCTCAAAGCTGACTCAATTATCGATCCTTGCACTATCAAACACGAGAGGAAGTCCAAGGGTGAAAATTTTAACATATTTTCTCTTTGTACTATCAAGTAACGTAGTGTAGCTAGAATGCTTCTTCATGGATACAGTTGGTTTAAGAAAAAAATAGAATCTGACAAAAAAAGTGAACATTTCAACAGCTGAAAATTCTAATAAGGCATGTTAAAATCTGACTTAATTATCAACATAAATATCTTTTTATATAAACTGGTCGTCAATATATTTGTAATAGCAGAGAACATTGTTCCACAAAATTGGCTCATGAAAAGGTGTTTTTTTATATTATTATTATTAGATTTATACTGTACTTTTGATGTGAATGGGAAATCTTAGAATGAACTTATGAAAAACACAATAAATTATCAGTGAAATAGTATTTTAGTAATATTCCCTGATTTTCCATGCATGAGATAGTGCTTGTGGTATGTAGAGTGTTTACTTTATTTTCTCACTTAACTTTTGTGCTTATTTATGACTTGAACTGTTGAAAGAGCCCTGTAACTGTCTCCAGGAATTCAGAGAGTAATCATTACGCTTACATTTACACATATATACACTTAACGAAATAGGAAGCAGACATGAAAGGAGAAAAGAAAAATTTGGGTGAGATATTCAAGTGAGCTCTCCGCTTATCTCTGTGTTGTAGCATGTTATTTTTGTCTCAATGCTTTGATATGGCCCAAAACTTGTTAGAAATTGGATTAAACTTGTAATGACCAATCATCCATTCAATTGACTCACTTGTATACAGCTGATGGCCTACTTTAAATAAGTTATTCAATCTATGACACTGCCCTCCTGTACATTAAGTTCTCTATTACACGCGTTGGTTCTGAGAAAATTACAAAAGACAGGAAGATCATGTATTACCTGTTGTCTAACATCATTGTTGCAACTATATTTGTTGTGGTTGAGAAGTTTTTGCAGATCCTTTTTGGATGAAATTTTTATCTACAATTAGTTTATCTGTCTGCCTTGATTCTTTTTTAGGTTGGAAGTGAGCAACTGATGCATTGCAGGGAAATGATTGCTGTTTTCCTGGGTCAACAACTTGCATCATCCTGCCATGGAAGAGCCAGAATTCCATCTACTTCTGCACCTCGATCAAAGAAAAGGAGAGTGGAATATACTTCTCCAATGGAGGATGAAGAGAAAGAAGATAACATATATGATGGTATAAGGCGTTTATACAGTGAAGAATCCGAAACCATTGCTCCCGGGACATCATGCAGTATGGAGTTGCACCGAGATAGTGAGGACAACGAAAGCACAAGTGTCACCAGTCAAGCCTTATTGGTTACTTAGTTACTTCTTATCGTTTAGACTTTGATGGAGTTTATTCATAAAGCTAGAATGATAATTGGTAATTTGACTGGATGTAACAAAATGTTTTCAGTTTTTCGAAGATAAGGAAAATAGGGGAAAATAGTTATTAATGTCAAATTAATTAAGTTTTTTTTTTTTTTAGGAACAATCAAACATGCACTAGTCAAATGAATTTAACTCTCTTAACCCTTTCACAGCGAGGTCTGATTCTTACCCATCTGAAATATGTGAAATATTGAAAATGACATGTTCTTATACAAGATAAATCAGATTTCAGTGAACTGACATATGCCAAAACCTGAATTTCAGGCTTTTGGCATATGTCCGTTCACTGTAATCTGGCTATCTAATATAAGAACAGGCAAGTCTTAAAGGTTTTGGTGCCTTTAGCAGTGAAAGGGTTAATATGGTGAATCTATGATTTGGTTTTATAAATCAGTACCTTGTGGTTACCATTAGTAATTGATTAGTAGTGGAGTAAATTTTGATTTTTAGAATAGCTATTTGAGATATATCCATATGTATTTAGGCTGACAACAACAACATGGAAACTCCATCACTGCTCTATGTGGTTACAGCAAGTGACTTAGTATATATTTTAATCTTCAATCTTTAATATTTGATATTATTTCAATTGTTCTTTTGATGTTTGTCAATCCCTCTCACTCAAAAGAAAAGGAAAAAAAAAAATTAAAATGTACAAAATTTTATGCAAAAAATTAAAAAATACATATATGGAAAAAAAAATAATATATTAAAAATAAAAAAAGATCTACTTGTCTGTTTAAATATGTTTTAATTTTCATTCATTAGCTCCTACTCTGGGAGGGCGGGTGGGGATTAGTCTTGAAAGAGTTTGAAGGGAAGAAGAAAGAGTATCTGAATGTGAAAGCTTATGCCTGAGTGGCCTTTTTCCTTTCATATTATGAGCCTGTCTTGTTTATTTGATCAACTCTTTATAAGAGAATGTGAAGTAAATTGAAAATGCTCTTTATAAGAGAATGCAAATTGGGTGAAAATGGATACTGGAAAGAGTCTTGAATCAATTGCAAGAACAGAAGGGCACTGTGTTCTACAATTTTCAATGTAAATAGTGAACAGAATACTGAAACCTTCCATTTGGTTTTAAGTCATGTCAATTGTACTTGTACAGTGCTTTTAATAAAGTCAAGGCAGCATTGATGGACCAGAAGTTAAAAAATTACACTCATGAGTCAAAGAAAGGTTCTAAGTCTCACTTGTATTTTGTCAGATCAAAACGTGGGGAATTAAATCTGTGATTTTCATTAACTTTATCTCATCATCAATCATCATACCATTTTGAATATGTGATTTTGTTGTTTCATTTTGTTTGTTTTGTTTTATCTCTTAACTCTGTATGTACAGTTATAGATTTTTTATGTAATATGTTAATTTCATATTAAGAACCATTCATCATCTGAAACTTAATTCATCATATGCTAAGTAATTGTCACCTGAACTTGCATATATCATGGGATATTGAAATTCGGTAAATTTTTATGCCTTTTGAGAGTTACAATCCATATTTAGGTTAAAATGTTTATTCTTTCACTTCATATCATCGTCATATTAATAGACTTGCCAGTTTCTTTTTTTTTTTTTTAGATCCCTTTGGATCTTGTATAGATGACTTCTTCTCAAAAATAAAATTTACCTGAGGTGTAGGTGATTTTCTGTTCATATTGTTCCTTTTTAGTTATTATCTAATTGAATCTCAGTTCATGAAGTTAACCAGGTGCTGTTCTTTGGAACTAGGCAAGTGGAGAGAAATGTGTATGAACACTATTCGACTAGAAAATCTTGATATCAATAGTGAGAGTAAACAACACTATTTTATTATATCTCCTCTTTGTAGTCATCATCATTAATCACTTTAACCGAAATCCCTGTCTGCCCCTATACCTACTATGTTGTAATTCTGTTCTAAATTCATGTCACTGAAATGTTTAAGAAGTCCTTGTCAAGCATATGTTATTGAGGAGAGGGAATTGTGTACGTATTTTAATGTTCTATGTCTAATTTAAACCCTATCTCTCTTCATTCATTGTTGCGACATGCAGGTCGTAAAACGATTTTAATTTTCACAGTGGCAGATGGAACAGCAATAAAGGGTCATGAAGTGTGTGGACAAAAGAAGTACATACCATGCCACTGTAATAGATTGTCAATTTTAAAAAATTACTAAATCAACTGATAACAAAAATTTGGGTATTTAGTGTAGGTTTAGGGCCCAATGAATTGAATATAAAATATTTAATGGAATGCATACACTTTCAAGTTCTCTCGGGTATCTTGTGTGTAAGATCTGGCAAATGCATGTGATGTTTTAATTTTGATATTTTGTACTATCTAACATTCATAGTCCTGTATGATCTGTGGATATGAATGCATAGCGATTTGACAATTTATCCTACGCAAAAGGAAAATTTGTTATGTAAGGAAATAAATACCTATATTGAGAAAGTATGTTTGTTGATGGGTTTTCTTTTTCTTTTTTTAAAGACCTTGCTGATTGAATGTGTATGTGTAAGCGGTTGGCAGGCACCTCTGGTGGGTGCTCAGTTGCTACATCTGTCTGCTCTCTTTTGGCTTTATTTATTATATTACTTTTCCAGCACTCTCCTCAGTACCCCTCCCTGAACAAGGACACACACGGCTCTGATGCGTGCTACCTTTGTTTTTTCTTTTGGCTTTATCTATCATCTAACTTTTTCCAGCACTTCTTTAATAACATCTTACTTACCTCTGAGCGCTTATATATTTACTTGACCATAACAATAACAGTTGGAAGCGCCCTAAAACATTCAATAAACAAACAACTGTTTTAAATCTATTACTATTAGCTTTGTCTAGGTCGTCCTGCCTATCGTGCTAACAGACTTATGGTCATCCCCTAATATATTACACTGTGGTAGGGGCTGGTTTGCGGGCACTACTTCTGTTTCTCCTCTTTTGGCTTTATCTATCCATCTTACTTTTTCAATTACTCTCTCCAGTGCTCCCTTAGCAAGTATACACACTCTTTTGTACCTGTTAGCTCAGGCTTGGTCCTGCCTGTCATACGAACAGACCTATGATCATCTCCCATGTTTTACACTTTGGTACCTAACTCTGGTCACTTGCTATCTAGAAGGTACCTTTACTACACAAAGGGCGGTAGAATATCCTGTCCCTGCACCTTAAAAAAGTACTTGGCGTGGGCGGTAGTCGTTGTGTGTCCTGCTTTGTGATTGTGGAAGGTGATTTTTTCCCCCCCTGTAAATCATCTCTTTGTCACCTTTTCTGAGATGAGAGGGGGTATTTTTCCCTTGTTAATCATTCCTTTGTGAAACGTCATTGGCAGGGTAAAAAAACCTCAATAAACACAGCTGATTTGTGTCTGTTGTTAAAAGCTCAATCTTGGTCCAACGTTGTTTATTGAAAGTTTCAGGGCTATGCTATGGTCATACATATATAAGCGCCCAGGGGTAAGTTAGGGTAGTCCTTTTATGTTATGTTGTGTCTACCTAAACCTAACTCGGGGCCATGTGATGGACTGAGTACATGTCCATGAAGGGCAGTAGAATTAGAATATCCTGGGTATCCCTGCACAATAATGTATGATGTGGGTGATAGGTAGGCATCATCGGTGTTTATTTCTTTTGACTGATGACATTGACTGCCTGTACAACAATGTAGTAAATCATTTTTCTGTGAAACATCCCTGATGCTGTCCTCTCTCTGAGCAATGGAGCACAGGCCGACAGGAACTTCTCTCTCTCTCTAAATGAGCGACTGAATGAATACATGTACAGACTGCCTTGGACATCAGAGATATCACGGAGGCGTGTATGTAGTCAGGGACAAGCTAGAATAGGTGGCGGTAATTTACCACACTTTGGCATAATATTTATCCACATTAGACATTACTACTGCTTGAAACTCCGGAGGTATGGCACCCATGCATAGTAGTATGGTGCTGACCTATTGCGGTAGCCTAGGAACATTGCTTTTTTTTTATTCCCGGAGATGTGACTTTTCTAAATCTATCTCCCTTTCTTTGTAGTGTGCCTGCCTCAATATCTCTAACTCTGAGCGACAGAACACAGAGAGCTGGGGACATCGGGTTCGACTCCTCCTCTACCCTGCAGTTGTGCTTCACTTTGTTTGTTCTAGTCAAGATCAAATCGACAAAAAATGGACCAACCCACGTGTATCATTATTATTAGCCATTAACTTGTAAAAACAGTACTGAGGACATTGTTTACAAGATGATTCCTTGGTCAATAGGGATTTCTTTACTTTTAAGTTTGTTTAGCCCTTTGTAATATTCATGTATTGTTATTTTGTTAGTCTTTGCTCTCTTCTATTGGAGCAGTTATCATCCTAAGTTCTTTATATTCGTTTTTGTTGAACCTGTCACAAAGTACAGTGGAACCCCTGGATAGCCACACCTCCTGAATAAGACCTTTTGACCTCCGGTCCCAAACTTTCTTTGTTATACATATGATATGTATATTATTAGTAGTAACCACTGAAAACCCCCTATAACGGCACCTCTGGATAACGACATGATTTTCTGGTCCCGGGCGGTGACATTATCCAGGAGTTCCACTGCACCATAATGTATGATGTGGGTGATAGGTAGGCATCATCTGTGTCCTGTCCTTGGTGTTTATTTCTTTTGACTGATGACAATGACTGCCTGTACAACAATGTAGTAAATCATTTTTCTGTGAAACATCCCTGATGCTGTCTTCTCTCTGAGCAATGGAGCACAGGCCGACAGGAACTTCTCTCTCTCTCTCTAAATGAGCGACTGAATGAATACATGTACAGACTGACTTGGACATCAGAGATATCACGGAGGCATGTATGAGTATGTAGTCAGGGACAAGCTAGAATAGCTGGCGGTAATTTACCACACTTTGGCATAATATTTATCCACATTAGACATTACTACTGCTTGAAACTCCGGAGGTATGGCACCCATGCATAGTAGTATGGTGCTGACCTATTGCGGTAGCCTAGGAACATTGCTTTTTTTTTATTCCCGGAGATGTGACTTTTCTAAATCTATCTCCCTTTCTTTGTAGTGTGCCTGCCTCAATATCTCTAACTCTGAGCGACAGAACACAGAGAGCTGGGGACATCGGGTTCGACTCCTCCTCTACCCTGCAGTTGTGCTTCACTTTGTTTGTTCTAGTCAAGATCAAATCGACAAAAAATGGACCAACCCACGTGTATCATTATTATTAGCCATTAACTTGTAAAAACAGTACTGAGGACATTGTTTACAAGATGATTCCTTGGTCAATAGGGATTTCTTTACTTTTAAGTTTGTTTAGCCCTTTGGATCATATGTACCAGACTTGGGTCTTAAAATCAGATAGGTAAGTAGTTATCATCAGTAGCACTAACAGTTCCCCATCCAGATGAGTGATGAGAGGCAAGCTGCCATCATTGGTTTGTTGTCTTGTCATATCCTGACCCGGACACTCCCATGTGTAGGCCAGGCATGTGTTGTTTGCCTGTGTGTGTGTGTGTGTGTGTGATAGTGCTTATTATTAACAATGTGAAGGCAATCAGTTTGCCAAAGCTAGTCTAAATTCTAAATCTAAATTTGTAGATAAAGGGAAATAACTAGATATTTCGTTATCAATCTATAAATTGTAGGCACAGGCCAAACGACCATCAACAGGAAGGTTGGTCAAAACTGTCCACTGTCAGTCACATGAGAGCAAGATTTTGCCATCTCCCAGAGACGTTATTAGATGGAGACTTCTGTAACAAGTTCTCAGTTTTATTTAATAAGAAACTTCTACCCCTTGCTCTCTAAAGAGCAACCCATATAAAGTTGACTATTTGGTGAATAAAGGACCACCATTTGGGTGACAAAGTTGGGGAAAGTCTGAGTCTGTTGATATTATTTCTTCATAGGCACATCAAAGCTTACATTTGAGCAGACTTTGCACATAAGCCGATGTTAAATGATTCTTAAAAATATGGAAATCAAACGGTAAGAATATAAAATAAAATCAATATTTTAATTTACAAATGTATTTTTTTTTCTGTAGAACAATCATTCGTATAGTTCATCTAAAATTCAAATGACATAGTATAATTCACAAAAAGTTTTAAAATACAAATGTTCCCCAAAAAACAACAAATGATATGGAATACAAATGAAAACCTTCCAAATTATACAACTCCAAATTTTATGAAAGATGAAAAAGTTCCACAGGCAATTTAAATAATCTATTGACATCAGAGAACATACACTCAAACCTTGTGATACCAAAACATTTAACCCCCAGGCCCATGTCCCTTAACATCGCCAGATCACACAGTACCTAAGATATCACCCATTGCACTGCTACATCAATAAAAAAAATATCTTATACCAATTGCTAAGGTTTTGAATCTGTCGCTCCATATCGAATAACGATACAGTTCTGAACAGTCTAAAAAAAGTTTTGAACAGATTATGAATTGATACATTAGGGGTTGAGATATGATTTTGTTAAAAGTGAAAGTAACTTTTTCTGTCAGGTAAAATTTTGTTCAACTTTCTTTTCAGCTCTGCAAGTAATCTGGCGAATAACGATGATTTTGGAGGTGATTTTGAGTCTAACCTAAGGGTCTAGAAGGTCAAAGTGATGTTTAACTTGATTTTGACAATAAAGAAAATGGTCTAGATCATGAAAATGGTTCTGTTCGAGTCCTGACAGTGGTGAGTTACATTTGTTGAAGACCCTAACTTTCCACTTGATTATAGAGCTTTTTGATGTTGAAATTAGTATTTTTACAAGAAAAATAGGGTCTATCTTAGTAGAAATAAGCTAAAATTTGTCTAAAATATTAAGGCAAGAAGTTGTTATCCCACTCAAGTTTTATAACATTTTGTTTAAAAATTTGAAACCCAATTTTGACCTGAACTCAAACACTTGTTTGTTCAATAAAAATGATTCAAGCCACAAACATTAAATTGGTATCATAAGAAATTTTGTGGCAATCAATAAAAATATAGCGAAGTATTCCACAAAAGTGATTTAAACCAAAAATTTAAATCAATTAAAAAACATTCAAAATAAGTGGTACCTACCCATTTTGTGCCAAATGGGTAGTAGCCTATGGTTTAATATTTTATTAATTCTAAACACATTTATGATTTTCCAAATACAAATACAATGTATTCGGTATAGAATTGAAGTTCAATCTTTGTTCTATACAATGGTGATATTTTTTACATATCTGAACTAATATCAATGTAAAAAAAATATATGAAATATGTATTTGGCAACAATATCTCCCTGCTGTTGGGCATCAATTGAAGTAAAATGCGGGAAGGCCTGGAGCTCTAGGGGTTAAATTGACTGGCAGTACAACAAAAATACAATGTGTAGACAGGTAGAATAATGGTAAGAAAGGTGATAAAACTAATTGTCTGTTGGGCCATAGGGAGGGAATTCAACTACAAGGTGACCCACCAGCAATGGGAATCAAGTGTTTGGCAAGTGTTTAGGGAGGTTTACATGACTGGGCTTAGCAAGGTTCCAAAAAACGAGAAGTAATTAAACTATGACAGACATGACTATTGGAGAGAAGTTATTGACAGATGGCAGAAGGTTAACATAATAGTACAACAAGGTTTGAGTGTACAAACATAATGAATGTTTCAAGAACACTAATAGTGGTATGATACTTTAAGTTGATGCGAGGAACAGAAGGAATCAACATTCTTTTAAAATCACAAGAATATTATTAAAAGTAGACAACAGAAATAAATTTCATGGCAAATATGCAGAATCAATGATGAATGATGAAATATCTTCCAGTCTACTTCCGCCTTTGTCTCACTCTCCGCTTCAACTGAAAATGAGGAGAAAAAGTAAAAAAAAGAGCAATTAATAGTTTTATCAGAATCAACAAATGGTAATAGATAAGAATATGTTTGGACAATGACATTGAGTTCACGATAGGATGAGTTATTTCCCTTGCATAGACCCCTCGGGAAGAAACAGGTTAATATCAGAATAAACCAATAATTGTAGTCAAAGTAATATGGTCAGCTAACGATGTGGATTCTGTCACTTCTTGGTTAATAGGAAGATAACAGACCCAATACTAAAGTCATGCCACTTTTTCCACCAGCTCAAAACACATGCAAACTAGAGGCATTTACAGACAAGGCTTTACTTTTCATGATGACCTTTGGGACAAGACAAGACAAGAAATAATCAACAAATTTGTAGACCTGGCTAAGTATTATCTCTAATTAGACTTTGACAGAGAGATAGGAAAGAAAGAAAGAAAGAAAAAAAACAAGACAATGATAAGAGCAATTTTAACTTACATTGACCGCTTTGTCTTCATCACTGCTCCGTTCATCCTGGGATGATGAAATTGGCTTTGTGACAGCTGAGCTTTGCATTGAGGATTCAGATCGTTCAGGGCTTTCTTCCCCATCTGATGTGCCATTTTGCAAACGGCCCCCTCTTCTGCTAGGAAATATACCATGACAAAAACATACATATCAGGTTACAAGCTTTTAGGATATTGTTCAATGTAAATATAGTTTGTGTGGTTGATTTTTGCTGAATTCTTGAAAATTACCCAGAATACCCAAACTCCAAATGGGAAAATGGCTAGGGTTCAGAAAGTTAAGCAAGTTTATCTTGAGTGTACCTACTCTAAAGCCAAACTTTAAAAGCAAGGAAAATTGCTCCGAGCCGGTAATGATTGTGAATCAGGGTGCCTTTTAAAAAAAAAAATTTGGGCACATAGTCTTTGAAAATTTTGAGTATAATTATCAGATAGTATGATTGCTGTAAGAATTGGAATATCACTGATGAGGGAGTTTAGAAATGGAAATTTCAAATCAAAATTTGAGTTGGGTGTGACACATATACCGTAGCAATGATAGCTTTCTGGGCATTTCTTTGGTACAGAAAAGATGTGAGTTAAATAACATAAGAATCCAATACCAGAAGACTTCAAATTATTTCTTTTGAAAGTGAAACTAAACACAAAGGACAGCCAACTGATGCATATGTAACATTAGGGCTGATGTAAAAGGGTGGAATGAGTTAAAGACTACATCCACTAGGTGCCAGTCATATGCTGATGACATGATTACAAAGGCAAGCAGTTCATGCTGATTGCCAAAATAATGATATTATGATGGATCTACCTGGCATCATCTATACACATTTTTGTTTTCATTGGAATAAGATGTCAGCCATGCAGTGCTTTAAAAACAATAAAAGGATCAATTGCAAGAGGTAGAAACAATGCTCACCCAGACGTTTGAATGGCTTTTATTGGCTGAGGTCTTGACACAGGGCCTTTCCTGACTACAGCTGGGTGGTTCTCTGTTGGGGATGAAGTTGTATCAGAGGATTCTCCATCTTGAACTGATCCTCTTCCTGATCTTGACCTAAAGATCATATTGGGGCATGAAAAGAGAGATCAAGAAGAAAATAACGAGATCCAAAGACAGAGCCACATATTGTATAAGAGTTGACTCCAGAAGGTAATAAAATGTTCTCATTCATACAGAGAGGCAAATGCAGAAATGTGAATCTTCAATAAAATACATAGACTGCCCTGTTTATTGAGAGCTTGGGGCCGCTTTCAATTGCTAAGGTCATTGCTAAGATGATAGCTTACTTAAAAGAACTGCCAGACTCTGACCCTGCCAGGGACTTATCACAGAGACATGATTTACAATGAAAAAAAAAAATAGTTATGTCTTAAGAAAAGCGCAAAAGAGATATTTTACAATGAAAAAAAGACAACCTCACACTCACATAACCACAAAGGAGAGAAGGGCAAATAAACAGGCATTGAACACAACCCTCTTTTCAAATGAGAAAAAAGTACAAAAGACAGAGCGAAAAAAAGAGGCTTCTCACCTCTTTGCTGCAACTGCGGCTCTGTTAGAAGCTACAGGGGAAGAAGGCGGTGACTTGGCTGCGTCAGGACTAAAACTTGGTCTTTTGGAACTGGTGTGAACAATGAAGACAGAGTAAAAACTTGTTAATAAATGCCTGACACCTGTGAACATTTTTTTTATTGAAAATATTTTTCAAGTTTTGTTCAACAAGAACATCCCAATTTTCTTGTAGGGTTGAGTGAGGTAAGAATCTGTCATGTCACTGCTATGCAAAATTTTAATCTATATTTCTTTTAAATCAACGTTGCTGGGTGTTTACGGACGCTTTAAACCACTACAACCTTATGTAATAACCACTCCACAAGACTAAGGAAAGGGAAATTACTCAGTCATAACTAAAAATGGAAATAACAAAAATTAATTCTGGCCCTGCTACATCTCTCACATTACGGTAATAAAAAAACCACCCTCCATCAGGTTCATGATTTTTTTATTTTCTTTCTTTCTTTCTTAATCAGTTTACCGTTTATATCTTTCGGTGTAAGGCTTAGGCTTTGTAAACCAGCTCGCGCCACTGCTTCCTATCCAGTGATTTCCTTTTAGCATCTAAAAACTTATACCCTCTTTTTTTCACAATGCCTTCAATACCTTCCTGTTTTTTTATCTTTAATCTAATATATCATATGCTTGTACCTAATATTGGACAACTGAGAAAAAATATCAATAGCTTACAAAGGCAAATACTGAAAAACTTGTCAATTTTCGAATTATCTAAGAAAACGTGCTATTCTACTATTTTCACTTTTATTCTGTGTCTACATTCAGTACAAATGAAAGAAATAGTTTATTATTAGTTTCATCCACATGAATTCGAAAACATGCCAAGCGCACTAGGACGATCAGAGTTATTTTTCCTAAGGAACAATAGGTTGTAATGGGTTGAATAAATATGGTGATACATCACACAAGAGTATAAGTTAAAAAAACTTATAGAACTTACATATCCTCTCTAAGGGTGGGAGGTTTCAGTCTTCTCACTATGGCAGGACTGTTCTGAGGATCAACAGCTTTTCTCTTGGATGCAGATCCAGAATCATCGCTGTCAGCTGCCCTTTTCCTACCCTTCTGTGATGTGGATGACGACGACGATGATGATGGCGATGAATTGGGAGGTGATATACGGATTGGTAATTTTAATTTTTGAGCTTTTGCCTTTGCTGCCCCATTGACTTTTGTTTTTTTGCTCTGCTTGCCTGATTCACTTTTTTTGTCTGGACTAAAATCATCAATTTTTGTCTGTTTCAGGTTGCTTTTGGGTGGAGCAGAAGGATCTTTGGGAGGTCTACCCCTTGGTCTGGGGGATGGTTTCACTGGAATCTTTTCCTCCTCTTCTATCTCTTCTTTTACACTGGCTCTTCTC
Organism: Melibe leonina; assembly: GCA_031471865.1. Classification (NCBI taxonomy): domain Eukaryota; kingdom Metazoa; phylum Mollusca; class Gastropoda; order Nudibranchia; family Dendronotidae; genus Melibe; species Melibe leonina. The sequence goes on along the minus strand of JAUEKZ010121471.1, from coordinate 20,996 downwards.
CCCCTTCCAGTTTTAAGCACAGGTTCCTTCTTTATTGGGGCTACTTTCTTCTGCTTTCCTGAGTCTTCTTGATCTGATTGCTTCGGGGACTGAGAGTCTCCCGAATCAAAGGATTCCTCAAATGCTTTTCCATCTGACCTGAAAATATATTGAATTTCTTAATAGGACATAACTAGCTAATAAAACTTAGCAGTTTAAGGTAATTTTTCAAAATCTTTAATGAAAGCAGCCTGATGAGAAATTCAGTTTAAGTTGTAACATAAAGATCAGATTTGGGAAAGAGAGAGAGGGAGAGAATTTTTTTTTTTAATTAATAGAAAAAAATAAAATTCAAATGAAGACACAAAATTTTTCTTTTACTTATTCTGAAAATTTGCACAAAACCCATATGAAAGATTAATCATTAGCTTTAAGGACAGAAGTAAAACTTACACAGGCTTCTTCCTCTTCCTCCCTGGATTCTTTTGTGAAGCAGGTGTGTACGGGAAAGGATTGACAACCGGAGCGTGACTAAGTACAACTATCTCTGTTGGAGAATTATTGTTACCAGCAGATTTCTTGCCATCTACAATAGGATAATTGACAGAGCCAGCAATCCGTCTCTGAAAAGTATGAATGAAGCAGGAAGAAAAATTCAGTGTACATTCATGGAGTCTTCTGTACAACAACCCTTAACAAAATAAACTTGGTTATCACATAAATTCTATTAATTTCTAAGAAAATTTTTACAAACAATTTGAAATACAAGTTAACAATTAGCAAAAAAAAAAAATCATAAAAATAGATATGCCAGAGAAAGCACAGGACTGAAAATGATGCATTGATTTCGTAACTCACACCGTACACTTACTTTTGGATCAAATGGAAAATCTTTAGGCAGGTAGCTTTGTTGATTAGAATAATTCTGTCAATTGAAATAAAAAACAAAAACAAAAAAAACCATCATCAGCACTGTTTTTGGAAATTTAATTAAAAAAAAAAAGTGAACCTGCAAAATCTTACAAAAATTAATCAACAATCTAGCAAATTATATTCAACTGACAATAGGTAGAAAAATATACAACTACTTATCATAGTCAAATAATGTTAGTTTGGAAGTTTAATGAATTTGAAAAAATCTGGAAACAAAAATTGTGTCTTTTAAGACTTGCTATGGATTTACAAAACTTTCTTCTAATGAAAATATTGGGACACGATATAAAGAGGGAGGAGGTGAGAGAATAAGAATACAAAACCTTCAACCTTCAAAACAATGACAAAATTAGAAAACTAAGCCTGCTAAGTCAGTAATACATATTTCATTTACCTTGTCTGGGTTTGTGAAGAGCTTGCCAGGTAAGACAGGCTCCTGAGAGATTTCTTTAAGGGTGATGTTACCTGTTTTCACATGAAGGAGACCCATTGCAATATCGCAAACTGCATACAATTTCTGAAAACAGAAAGACCACCAATGACACAGTGAAACAAACAGTTGAAAATAAAAGGGGCAGGGAATACATTGTCTGAAGAGAAATTGATTTGTGTAGATTTAATGATTGAGAAAAAAAAAGATGCAAAATAATTTCCTTGTATTATATAATATTATAAGTTCTCTTATTAGGTTTGTGAGGTATTCAAAGTTCTATTAGGTTTGTGAGGCATTATTTATAAACAATTCCATGTGATAGAAAAATGTATACATGAACAAGTAAGAAACTTCTAGGAAACATTTTATTACAAGTTTTATCCTTTCATAGAGGTTGTAATAAGACATTAACCCTCTTTCAACTTAAAAAAAAATAATGATATGGAAGACAAGCATTTCTAACAATCAAATTTAACCCATATCATTGATGGCTTTGTGCAAACATTACCGTTTATAGGAGCCCATCAATATCAATACAGGCTGTGTGTGTGTGTGTGTGTGTGTGCCACTGGGCATGGTGAATCAACCCAATTTTTTGCTTTTGTTTGTCAAGATGCAACCATTGTATGTCACTACCTACCTTATTGGCAGTTTCATCATCAGAACATTGGGTATCTTTAGTCTGTTTGATATTCTCAATCATGCGTCGCAGGAAAGCATAATTATAATCTTCATGACGTTGAGTAAGAGGTTCAAGTAAGAACCAAAGGCATCTGAAAAATAAACACTCACGCTGATGATGACATGAAATAGGCAACCCATTATCAGTTAATAGTCTTCCTATAAATATAAAAAAGACATAGAATCAAACAAAGTGGTCTTGCAGAGTGAAAGAGAAGAAATTTATTTATCTATCTATCTATCAAAGACAAGTACAGCTGGGTGTGATGACAAAAAACTTACTCCTTCAGGTTCATTAGGCTGTCCAGATCTTCGTAAGACTTGAGGTCAGGATCATGGGCCAGCAAATGGATGGAATAGGGAACAACATAGTCAGGGAGTAAGTAAAACATGCGGCCTGTGGAGAGAACAAAACACATTCTTTGAGAAATGCTATACCTGTGAGAAAGAAAAAGATAAATCTCACCGATCAAGAGGAGATAAGTCAGTCCTTAAAAGCAAAATAACATGTCTTAAAAATGCTTCATATTTTTTTGGCCTTACAATACTAATGACTAAATAATACTGTTTGTATGTACTGAAAACAGAACTACAACAGAATGTAAGTTCGATATATTAATGAAGAAAAGAACTGCTTTAATCTTTAATTTCATTTCTCTTTTTAGCCGCCACCACTTAACTTTAGGATAATAATTCAGTGACTTTCTTGACATTGACAGACTAAGGGGATTATCTTACTTACCTCGAGCACTAGGATTTTGCTTGATGAATTCCCTCCTTTTGTTGATGTTAAGTGTCAGAAATTGCTTAATCTGCTGTCTCCTTTCCTTGATAGGGTCGTTGGCTCCAAGGCTCAGAATGGACATATACTCAAGAGGTAACTTCAGAGCAATCAGACTTTTATGCAGCCAGTTGGCAAACCGGAATCGAACTTGAAAGCAAACATCCTGTGACGAGATGTCAATTTTGTAATCAAATATTTATTAAACTGATCGATACTTAGATATCCATTTTAAAAGCATGCCTATCTTTAAATCTTGTCAATCATACTGGCTATTCATTGAGATATCAAAAGAAGATCTGCACAGCACAATATTTGAAAATGAAATCATGACAAAAAGGTTTTGTTTACAATTTTAGAACCTTATTTACCACTTGACACTAAAACTATAACTGTCTTAGGTTTGTCATATTATGCTCAAAATGAAAAAAAAAGACTATGCACCAATCAATCTTGAAACAACATACATTAATCATCAAAGCCAAGGCTTGAAATTGTTCCCTTGTGATGGTATCTGCGTAGCATGGTTCCTCCGCCAATTTGAGCATACTACAACCAGCTTGTAAGCGTAAGTGAGCCAACTCAGGTTTGCTGATGACAAATACACAGGATATGTTATAGATTGTCACATGAACAAGAAAATATTTTAAGAAAAAAGAAAAGAAAGAAAGACACATAAACGAAGCTGCTGCTGCTGCACCTATCAGGTCTAGAACATATTGATATATCAAAAGACCTAAAATAATATGTGGGATTGGTCTGATCATGTGAGTCGTTTCAATTTTTGCCAGCTGGTTTCTCAAAATTTTAAGCTTGCCTACCTTTGAATTTCAAAATATCCAAAAGATCAAGGTTGCAACCATTTAACTTTTGAGAATTTTTTGTTTTATTATTTTAGAAATTCATTTGAGGTATATGCGGTTCATATGCCCCAAGGATTTTTAGCTCTATAATAATAGTTTGGAAAATAGGTTTTCTCAGAAGCATAATCCCTTTACAAGTAATTCTTAACCAGATATTAAGCTAACATAAATGATACATTTTCCCCACCATAGTTGTCCAAATCAAATGCACTTCTCTTATCTGCTGAAATAGCTTTTTCCTCAGCAAATGTAATCTATAAATTAACAGTGAATAAACAAAGATGAACACTGAGGTGAGGTATTTCATAGGGACCTGTGAGTACAGAATGCTTGATCAAGGATAAAAAAGGACATTGCAAGATGATTGAAACTCACTTTGTTTTACCATTCTCCATTAAGTCCCCATCATGAATTATTACTGTGTAAAGAAGGCGCAAAGTGGACTGTGCTGAGTTGCCAGCATTGGTTTTCAGTCCCAACAGCCAACGCACCAACATTTTCATTGCTTGAACCTGAAAGAAGACAGAAAGAAAAAAAGAAAAAGAAAAATAGGATTGTACTACAGTGCACAAGTAGCATGATCTTATTCGCTATCACATAATATCCAAGATGATTGACAGAAGGAAAAATAAAAAATGACAAGCAAAACACAATTCTTATTTAAAACTTGCATAAACACTGAAAAACTGAGAAAGGAATTGCATGACTTAAAAATCAACATAAAATAGTAACCTTTTCTTGAATTTCCTCTGAGACTTGATGATCTGGACACCAGGGGTCATCTGATGGCTCACTCTCAGTCTGTGAAAGAAGCAATTGAGATAATTTGATCAAAGCAACTTACATAACTGGTGAGCTCTGCCTCCCCTTGCTCCTCTAAAAAAAACCTAACATTTCAGAACCTTATAAATAGGAACACAACCACTTCGACCAATTCACAAAAAAGTATTCAAATTTGTGCCACATAACTGCTTTTCATTTCAGTCTTTCACTTATTTTCTAAACAGACATTTCTTTACTTACCCTATCTTTCATCAAGAGACCCTTCACAATAACCTTGGAGACAATGCTTTTTAGCTCTGAGGTAAACAGGTTTGGAAAATTTTGGGCAATATGTCCTAAACATACTATGGCTGTCAAATAGTTGGCATTGTCTGGATTCAAAGCACCTTGGATATGCTGAAACAACACAAGAAAGGATAAAATAAGAACGATGGTTAATGATTATCAAAATTCTGAATAATACTCATTAAGGCACCTATCAAAATGCATTGCACACAAAATATTTTAAATGGAAGAATAAGAGTAAACTATAAAAATCTGAAACACTAGCGACAATTGTCTATCTCTAGCGTGATAACTATACACCTATCAAAATGCATTGCACAGACAAAATATTTTAACGAAGAATGAAAGAATCTTTTACCTCAAAGATGGAGGTCACTGCTTGCTCCTTGTTAATACAAATGGTATTGATGCACTTCAGGGCATGCTTGGCTTGGCGAGGCGTCCCGAATTTGCAAAACTTGATCAGAACAGGAATCAGAGAACTGAAAAAAATATTAATAAAAAAATGCAATTATTCTAAAAACTTACACATGTAACACAATGTATGTGATAAAAAATATTAATGTTAATCCCATTATTTATTACAGAAGCATTGCTTACATTAAGGGAAGAGGTGTCTTTAAGATTGGGATACTTACTTGTATACTTCTGTATGATCCAGGTGTAAGTTTTTCGCAGTGTTAGTGAAGATCTGAATTCCAAGATCACCTGAGAACCAAAACAATCATTTTTTCCATTGACCTTTTCAAAAAATAGCTTTCAACAAATAATCACATCAATGATTCTGAAATTTATAAAAGAAGGGTTGAGTATTTATCCCCATCCCATCAAGCCTTAAATCATAAGTAGAAACCAAAATCCTTATTAACAATCTGTTGCAGACCTATCAAGAGATCTATGAGCAATTTTAAAATGCTACTTGTTCAAACATGCCTTACAATAAAATGGAGATATAACTTTAATCAGTGAACAATCTACAATCATTAAAGAAAAAAAATTTACTTACAAATATCATCATCATCACAATTGACAAACAGCAAAAAGTTGTCAAATATTTCCACAGATTTGAAGTTGTGTGGGAAATAATGAGACAGAGTCTGGAGATGTAAAAAAAAACAACAACATATAGTGATGGATATAATACACAATAGATGAAAGACAAAAATTAATAACATCTTGAAACTGATTTGATTTTGAAGTTTATAAATAATTTAATCAAACTTACCAGAAGCAACTGAACACCTTTCACATCTGACCGATCCATGCCATCAAAGCCATCTTCCAAACCACTGGTCACCAGTGTGGACACAATCAGAGTCAGATGGTCAATAGCCAGCTCGTCTATCATGACCGGGGCGATGCGCTCCAGCAGGGACTTCACCAGCTGGTACAGCATATTGGGAGTGCCTGATGTGGAGCCAATCTTCCTCAATATCTCTTTCTGTGGAGCAAGGGACACACAAACGCAATGTGAAATAATAAATTATAGAAGGTACAGAGAGTTGAATACTCTTGGGTGATAAAGAAGAAAACAGATATTTAGCTGGAAAAAATGGAATGTCTAAAAACAAATTACAGATTTTGTCATTGTAATCAATCATGTGGTAGATTGTTGAATTTGTGGCAAATCCCACCTAGCTAACAATACCTAAGATGTTATCTTAGCATATTCAGTCAAATAGAAGCGAAAACTTAGCATTGAACAGACATTACAAGATAAGACAGTCTTTACTAATCAAACACATAACCAAATTTACAAATTTTTTTGTGCGTACCACAGTTTCCTCAGCCTTTTTGCATGTACAAGAGGACCCAACTAACGTCTTCATCAACATGCGGAGACGAGTATCATCTTTAAGCATCAGATTAAGTTTCTTGACATATTCATTTGGTTTTAAACTTTCTGGCAGGGTCCCTGTTTAAAGAAATAGAGTAAAGGTAAGTGACACACAAATAAAAAAAGAAAGAAAAAAAAAAGAAAGAAAGAAAGAAAAAGCATTGTCTAAAATAAATCTGGAATTTATATAGACTGTAATAAGAAAAATGAAATATCTTTTTTTATCCAGAAGCTGAAATTCTCAATTTCTGGTACTAGACTTTCCACATTGTAATACATAAAGTAGTATCAATGTAACTCATCACAAAATATCATAGGTGAGTTTGAAAAATAGCTTTAGTTAACTGGTACTAAAATACTTTAAATTCCCTAAATAAAAATACTCACTTCCTAATTGTATTAGCTTGGGCATGATTGCAGGAGGGTTAGGCTCTGCTGCCCTATCATGAGCATCCAAAAGTTGCATGACAATCTGGCGAACACTTTTGAAATATGAGCGGAAAGAAAAAGAAGCAAAAATTTTAAAAAAGAAAGGTAAGAAAACTGGGGTAGAATCAAAGAATAGGTTGGTCATCACCTGTTTCACAGAATTGAATATTAATCTAAACCGGTAAAGACAAATTTACTAAAAAAAACAACCAAAAGCTATAACCAGCAAGGACTTAACTATACTTACTTGTTTCTATGTTTCAGCATTTCACAAAATGCTCTGGTTGAAGAAAAAACAAAACAAGAAAAAGGATAAAATAAGAATGCCAAAATCTGATCAACAAACATCTTTTACTATACAAATTTTAAAGCATTAGTTTACAAAATAATTACCTAACCTGTAAATGATTAATTGAAAAATAAGAGCAACTGACTTCTCATTTTTATGAGGCGTCTTTTGTATCCACATCAAATTTTTATTTTTAGTCAGTAAATATTAGTAAATATTTCAGGCAACTGAATTTCTAGCAGTCCGATCAAAAGCTCTTATATAATGAAAAATCCACACTAAAATGAAAGGCTATGGTTTAGATTTAACAACAATATTATTTTGAAACCAGTGTTGTTAAGAAGCCATGCATTAGAATGAATCAAACTGGAAAAAGTTCATGAAAAGGCTTGCCCTTACTTGACAGCATGTTCATCTAGGCTAGAGTACAATTGCAATAATTTCTTCATTCGTTCCTCAACATGCATCTGGTAGGGAACTAGGTAGATGTTCACCATCCTTTCTACTAGAATTCTAGGGAATTAAAAAGAAAAGATCACATATGATAGAAACTGTTTTCTATAACAAAGCTTTCAATGTAAACATCATCCATATGAAAACATTTAATTGCTGAATATAAATGCAACAGTAAAACCCTGATCCAAAATGAAAATTAGAAAGTGAAACAAAAAGCAAAAGCATAGTTAATGATAAATAAATCTGAAATCCCCCTCCTATTTTATGAACATATTCATTCTGTAAAAATGATACCAGGATTTGAACTTTGGACCATCCAATCCCTTCATAGACAATTGAAATACCAGACTACTTTTGTTTGTTTCTTGTTTTAGGGTTCTTGCAACTGCTATGGTCATATAAGCGCCCAAGGCTACTTTTATCTGTACAGACTATAGTAGGTTAAATCAAGCACACCTGTCTTCTATGTTATTCTGGTAGTAATGATGGAACACTTTGTTCTTCACAAATTCCAGCTTGGAGATGCATTCCTCGTCAGGCTCTTTCGCCATTGCACATTGCTTGTACATCATGCCAAGTCCTAGAAGGGCTTCACGTCTTATCTTGAACTATTGAGAAAATGGACAAAAATAAAAACAAAAAACATTCATAACAATATTTTTTTTATTTCATCCTCAAACATGAAATTTTGCGACCCAGAAAAATGTGTAGGTAAGATTTTATAAGTCTTACCCTTTTGTCTAGAGTTCTCTCCTTGATGAACTGCAACAATTCTGGAGACAGAGATTTCATGTCCTTCTTGGCCACATTGAGAATGCTGTTTACCACATCATGTCGCACTGATTCCTCTGGGTCATGCTGTCTGACTTTTAATTGTTCTATGAAATTTCATCAGGAAGAGAAGAAATAAATATGATAAATTGAGCGTTCATAATAAGAATCAATTCTTTATTGATGCACAAATCAGTTCTGAGAGAAAACAATAGTAAATTCAATTGAAAACAAATGAGCAAATAAACTGGCGGATGCCTATAGAAAAATACTTCGTAAAGACACACAACAGATATCTTTGTTAATCACAGGCCTTTCATCAAGCAATTGTTTTTGATTAAGTTGAAACTAATTTTCACATAGCAAAGGAGAGGTCCACACTGTCTACTTGATTGTGAATAATGTTCCTTACCGATAATATCTTTTTCCAGTTCTTTGTGGTGGAGAATGAAATTTTGTGTCTGTTGGATACAAGCTGTGCGAATTGCAACGCTTATATCATTGTACCTGTTTGACAAAATAAAACATTTTTTTATTAAATTCAATAAAAGGAAAACCAGACATCATTTCATTCAGAAAATTCTTATCTAAAAAAAACCCAACAATAACAGAAGAGTCTTATTCTAACTTTTAGCCGGTCGCACAAAAAGACTTACCTTCCAAGGAAACAAAGCCATAGAGGCCTGTTCTGTACAGCTAAGTCAGAATCTTTCTCTGAAAACATTTTAGCCATCAACTTGGTAACAGCTTTTCTCTCACTCTCCTCATTGCTCTGCAATTGATAGAGAAAAAAAGAACTATTAAGAGAAAGAGATACATTTCAAATATGACATCATGATTTGGTGCTATAACTTGATAAGAATAATAAGATAAATAAAAAAACAAAATAAAACAAAAAACCCAGAAATAAGTAAAAAAGAGCCTTACCTTCAGTTTGAATTCTAATTGTGGAATGACAGATAACAACACACCAGGTGAAATATGATGCAATTCATAAATAAGATCATACATGTGACTGGAAATTGAAGGATCAATAGATTCTTTGCCAAGAACAACCATATTGTTGAATATCTGAAAGTGAGAGAAAGACAAAACTAGAGGTCATTTTTAAGTCACACCAGCATTTATTTCATTTGAACTGAAGGGGAAATAAGTTTTCAGTCTGGTAACGTAAGGCCTAACAGAAGGAAACAACATCAGTGATAATGGTTTATGGTTTTCTACCCAAACAGGGGGGGTTTGAATTTATTCTGTTTACCACGAACTTTGTATCTATAGCAATTCATGCAAGACATCACGAAACAGAAGCCAAGAGCCAATTCAGCATTACCATATGTAAGCTTCATTATATATACAGGGCACAATTGGATGGATATGAAAAAAACCTACAGCTCACCCGAAACAGGCCCATTCAGGGCTCATTTTGCCGGCAAATATGCATTGTAACCCTGGATCATATGGATGTTTGTAACCCTGGATCATATGCATGTTTGTAACCCTGAACCATATGGATGTTTGTAACCCTGGATTATATGGATGTTTAAAGATGGATGCTGGAGTTCATTTTGCCGGCAAGTATAGAGCTCCAATACTCATTGTACTGACAGTCAGACACCGATGCAATTCAGATTTCATTGCTTTTTTTCTCTCATAAAAATAAAAAATATAATCATACTTACTGCTTGAATGAACGGTTCAATAGATGACGATGTTTTCTTTATCAAATCTTTGGTCATGTTACAAGCAATTTTGCTCTGCAAGGAAAGACAACATTGTATACAGTTTATTTCTTCAAAAGGCAATAAGCCTATAACAATGCTGACAATCAACAACAGCAATACTACTAACAACGTTTTGGCAATACTAATCACAATAAAATCATCACAAGGCGCTCTGCTGGATCACGTTGGTGATCATGTCACTCAACTTCTCTCTCTCCTCAAATTTCACCATCAGGTCCATCCTTTTGCCTCTATCAGTCTAAATTCACAGTCCTTCAGAGATCTTTTCACTCTGTCTGCCTCTAGCTCTTTTTACGTTTATCTTTCCGGTTGCAGTAATGTGTAATACTAATTGCATTGATCGTTAACTCTCCCACAAAAGGGATAAAAAGAATAAATAAGATGACACACAGTGTGACAGAAATTTCATTTCATGTTTCATTTACAAAACAAGATAGAAGCGTGAAAAAAATATCTCTTTCACAGTTACAAAAATAAAAAATAAATTAACCCTTCTCTAGAACTGATGCTAGCAAAAATTCAAAAAACAAAAACAACATATATCTCTCATAAATTCTTATACCTTGTTAGCATCAATCAAATTGAGCAGAATTATTTCCATAAGTTCTTGTGACACTGAGTCTGCTTCACAAATTAGAGGAGCCATGATGTCCAGCATAAAAGTCTTCACTTTGTTGGTATGTTTGTCACTAAATGAAAAGGAAAAAAGAAAAGAGAATCAGCATAATACAGATATTTTTCTCTCCACATAAACAATTCTAGAAATGGACCTTCAACATACGGTTTAAAAAGAAAAAACCCTCCAAATACTCACTACATTAATTGATAAAAAAATAAGCAAAAGAAAACACTACTAATATGTAGATGTAAAAAAAAAATTAAAAAAAATATATATGCAAATATTACTCATAACCTACACACAGCATGAACCCAACGTACTTGATGATATTGAAGAACAATTTGAAGAGAGCACAGAAAATTTCTTGGCTCTCCTCCAGTTCAATACAAATGTTGAAAGACTTGACCCAGGACAGGTTCTAAAAGAAAAGAGACAACCAAAATCAGCAAAGCACTCAAAGTATTGAGCTATACTCAATAGATACATACAATGGAACATAAACTGAACATAGGTTAAGCAGAAAAGGAAAGTTAAACCACCCCCCCCCCCCTTAAAATCCTTGAAGTGTTTATCAGTGAGGTCAGAGTGAGTGGCTGCACAATGTTGGTCACGTCAAAAAACATTATTTATTGCATCGATTGTCGCTTCCCTCTCATCTCTCGCCCGCATGGGGTACTACTAGACAACTATATTGCAACTAGATCTAAAACCAAGTCTTTGTGATCCACATGTCGAAGTGGATGAGAACTGAGAACTATGTCTGACTTTGCAAGTACGTCAGAACTGGATCTCATCCAGATATTGCAAAGCAGTTATAGGCCCAGGACTACCACACACACACAATTGTCCCCCACCAACCAAGTTCTTCTCCTAACCACAATGCATTAACTTCTTTACTAAACTGTGACTAATGACTTATTGAACTACCAATGTGTATCAAAAGCGTCAATAATTCTTCAGAGTTTTCGCCCTTAGCTAACCTGGAGAGTCACCCACAGCATAAATACAATGAGGAAACTGGTGCAATGAATTTGACAAAAAGTAATGTTGAAAATATCAGCTCCATATGTGGTGTAATAGATAACCCTATCTGAGATACCACACTAAATTAAACAATTACACCGAATGCTCACCTCCAATAAGTAGAAATATCTTTTAAAGGATGGTGCATCAGGATCTTCCAACCCTTTCAATTGCATTATAAAAAACATGAAGATTTCCTAGAGTGGGAAAAAAAAGTTGATTACTGATTATCTCAGCAGACAAAAATACAACACGATTAATCAAACTTGTAAAAAATTGCCATAAGGCTGACAGTATCATTTTCTCTACTAAGTGCATTTAATTTGTCTCACAAAAAAGATGGCACCTGGACACAGAATTAAATGAAATGGGCAACAGCAAAAAAACCCCAACAAATTTCAAACAAAACAAATTCAAGCATTACCTTCAATTGATCAGCCTCTTTGTAAGGAGCTTCAGGGGCAAAGATTCTAAAAACATCAGCTATGCAGCATGCAGTCAAAAGACGCACATCTTTGTTCATATGCTCCATATAAGAATCTGTTGCCAAGAGAAGAGCTAAAGGTGCATAACTGTCATTGTCATCTTGCCCCATATCCTGAAAGGCTCTGGCTAGCATCTGAAATAATCAAATAGATATAGAACATCAGACAAATGTCACAGATTCCATGGAGATGTTAGGTTTTTGGTAAGTAGCAAAACGGTGAAATTAACATGTACACTATAAAGGTACCCACTATATCATATAATACTAATAATATAATATATTTCATTGGCAGTACAAATACTATTGGGCACAAGTACAATGGTCATTACTCATAGCCAGCTGCAAAATGTTTAGCCTCATCAAAGGTGTCACTCAGTGATTAAAAAACAAACAAACTAGTGGTGGGGGTGGACTGTGTTAGACTGTTTCATTGAAAAGAGTGCATTCATTCTTCACCCAGCTTTGTGACCATCCAGATGGTGTTTGTAAGACCTCAGGGAGGGCCTTCAGTGCAGAGTAACTCATTAAAGGGATCAAAGTGTTAAGTGACCATTCAAGAGATATTTCAAGTCTTATAAGGTTGAATAACGTAGTAACAAAATCTTGGGGTCGCAGTAAAATAATAGATGAAGCAATAAATGGTACACATGATGATAAATTAAAGGATAAAGGTATGAGGTTTTAAGTGTTTTTAATAGATTGGCCATTAAAAGTTGGTGGTAAAGCAAAGTTTGAGTGTACAATCATCAAAATTATAGCATCAAAATATGAACAAATTACGAGAACTGGAATTAACTTTTTCTAAAGTTTTTAATGAAAAGAGCATTAGGCAAAAAAAAAGCCCCAAAATGTATGTGTCAAATTAAGCTACACTATGACCAGCACAAGAACTTTTGTGTTTCCCAAAAAAATGATGTTAAAAATGATTTCAGGATAAAAATAATGTTTCCTTATAATTATCCATAAACTAAACCTTACAATGCATGACATGAATCATTTCCTACCATATTAATTAAGGGTGTTTCAGTTCGTGGACTTTCTTAAAAACAATATGCCATCATTGCTTTTTAAATGACAGAAATTAGACACCTTTTTAATTGTTCCCAAGGAGAATTTTTTTCTTTTTGGCCTGTCCCAGGGGAAGACATGGATATTCTTCGCGTCAACTTGAATTTGGGTTTCATACTTTGCATATATGTGTCTATCAATAACTTTGTTGCCTGCCCTTTTTTTAACAGCAAAGAGCAGAATCACACACATTCTGGGATTATCAGGCTTTCAGAAGGCTGCTAAATTTCTCAGACCTAAACCCCCATGATTACCACTTCTTTCATCTATTATAAATTATAGTGTTGAGGGCCAAACAAAACAATTTAAAAATCTAGATAAACTAAAATAGAGGATCCAAGTAAAATCTAAAATATAATCACACAAAATTTGATGCATGATAACTTTACTATAGAAGGTGACTTGGTTGGACTGATCATATTTGTTCACATCATAATCTTAATGCTGGCATTAATAGATGTGTAAATTGCAACAACTTGGGTTAAACAGATTAGGAGCACCAACTGTCAATTAACCAACCCACTACATAGAACGTAACCACCCCACCCACTATATTAAATCTAAATATAAGATAAAAAAATGGATACAGATTTAAAGCTTGTGAAAAGTAGAATAATTACATATAAAAATATAAAAGAAAAACCAAACCTTTAGTCTTCGAATCAACTCATCCTTTCCAACATCCTCAGTCAATTCTTTACACCCTGGGGGGTATACTATTTTGGCATGCTGTACATTCTTCGCCATCTTGATTGAATTTCACAACACAATCACATTAAACTGGAATGAGAAAAAAAATAATTCAAGAACATTCATTTTCTATATGAACACAAATATTTGTAAAACCAACAACACCAAAAACAAACAATACATTATTGATTTATGTCTAAACCAATTTTTTTTAAAAGGTACAAAAAAAATAATAATTATATTAAGAAGGAATGAATCCATAATCAGTATGAGATAAGATATCAAAATTGTTTAACTACCCCTCATGTAAATCAGATTTTGCCATGTGTACACATATTAAACTTCTTTCTCTCTGACTCTGTCAATCAAATATCTTTATTAACAGATTAATGTCTGGTAACAGAATGACTGCATGAACTTTGTTAACTTTCATATCCTCTTTCCTCACCCCTTCTCTCCTCCACCTTTTGCCCCTCTCTTTCTATCACTAGCTAGATCAAGAATGAGCTTATAACTTTGAGGCAGTCTTATACTCCTGAAAAAAAACTACCAGTAACACTGAAATGAGTGGGCATAGCGTTTTCACTCTTCCTGGTATCTTGGCCCCGAGCCTTCAAACTAGGCAGAAAATAAAATATGAGCATTTGATTGTGCAGTACAGTTGCGGAAGAAGAAATAGAATCCTTGATCTAACTGTGTCACCTGCAATGTGTAGGCTAGAACACTAGGATAGACAACTTCAACAATTGACAGCAAGTCTATTAACTCCCCTGCTTTATGTAACTGATACTATCAGTTCTTTACAAACAAATAACAGTGACCAGGACCCATTTCATGACAAAGCAATCTATTCAGTCCAGAAAAAAAAAAACAATGTCAACATAGCCTCAAATTACTAAAATCTAGAAATTGTCACTATGTTGTTTGGTGTGAGCGTTGTCTAAAATTCTACTTACTTCTTGTTAAGTCAGTTTTCTCTGAGTACAAATGTTAGGACGCAAAAATGTTTTTAGTTTCAACTAATTAGTTTAAATGGTAGAAATATGGGCAGTTATACAGCAATTTCTTTATATTCTCGTTCAGCCAAAAAAAAAAAAGCAATCAACTTAAAATGCATCTCTGAATGAAAAGGATATCTATTTAAATTATTGCAGAAATATGAGCCTATTACTGTCTCATTCTAAAGAGAGAAAAAAGCATCGCAATGTACTGGGTGTCCTAGACCTAAAAAAAGTCTAATAATCAAGCATGTTTTATATTTATTAGATTGATTTTCAATGTTGCAGAGTTGACTTACACAGTTAGGACTCACTATATTTTACGATTGTCATTTTCATGTGAAAATGAACATTATTACTGAAAATGTTACACCACCTAGACTAAATAGGCCTAATTATATAGATACGAAAAAAAAAAAAAAGAAACCTTTTCTCTGTAATTGTCAATTTCTAAGGCTTCTCACAACTGAAAAATGTCCATTAAATATAAGATGCAGAAATCCCCACATGATATTGATAAATTCAAACTAAGAATGATAATACTTTCAATATTATATGGTATTATTTTTGGGAATGGCTGCTGTGAGAATAACTTTTTTTTTATTCTCACACTGTGAATAAGACAATTGGGTGTAAATTTCTTACTCCCGGTGCCTCTTGGGGATGTAGGTTGGGGAATTGAATTAATATCGCTATTTTCATTGGCTGATACAGAATGGATCAGTAACAAAGTTTTCTAAGCTGATTTTGGCTTAAAAACTGAAACAAGTATTTTTTTTAATTAGTACATTCTCACTTTAAAGAATGTTGGTACCAGAGTTTCAGTTGAGCAATACAATTTTTTCTCTAATGAAAAATGGACCAGGTCTAGTCCTAAGCTATATGCTGACTCACTTTCTCATCGCCTGAGGGATGAAAGGTTGAACCGAAGCAAGTCACTTTAGTGGAGTCTTGAAGGTACCCTGCCTAGTGGAGCTTAATGTCTAATTTGCATAAATAATGTGTTAGTCGCTACACATACATATGCATGTCATAGCAAGGAGTATCTAGTAATATTTACTTGTCTTTAATTGGAGATCAGGGTTAGTGAGAATTTGAGCTTAATTGTGTGCATGCGTCATGTTAGCGAGTGCGTAGTTCTATTTCATTCTCTCTCCTTTTTTTTTATCTCTCTTGAGTCTTTCTTTTCTCACCTTTAGTCTACTATCTACAAGTGTGAGCATGCATGTATCTATCAACTTCCCTCTCTCTCTATGTATATGTGAAAGAGAGAGAGAGAGAGAGAGGCCCCTCCTCTCGTCATCGCATGTCTCACTGCCAAGTGATAACTCATTCTTTCGCCACTGGGTGAGATAATCACTACGGGAATATAGTCATGGAACTCGAGATAGAAGAGTAATTAGGATCAACAAGCACTTGCATTGCCAACCCTTATCTATTTCACGTCCTTTAAAACATGCCAGCTTGATAAACGTATTTACAAACATTTTTCAAACAATATTCAAATATTCCTAGTCTATCTAGTATTCTGTGACAAGACATAGATAGCCTAGTAGTTTTTAAATACAGGTCTAGCTCTATCTATATCAAGGCCAAGCTTAACAAAAATCAATTCCATGGATTTTTTTATTTGCTCTTCCACCCATATGTTTGATATGACTACAAAAAGAAGCAGTTTTCTCAACTAAAGAATCATGCTAAATGTCTTAGATAGGGAATTTGATTTGCGGGGAAAATTTACATAGAGGAAAAATGGTCGCTCGTTGTCTCATCCAGGTACTTGAAAGGGAGGACAGGGGAGAAAACCCATGCTTATTTTTTCTCTCACTTAGTCCTTGCAAAATTATTGTTTATTTCGTAGACAATAATTAAAATCTGATATCAATTTGTGACCTCAAAAGTACTCTTTATTCATTAAGACATCCCAGGGAATATTTTGGACAATCAACTAGCTCCGGATTGCCTTGTTTCTTGACAATAAATGCGACATGCGTATGGAAATTCCATTTTCTAACATGTCTGACCATTCGCGAAAAAAAATGGCTAAAAGGAAACAGGTAAGCTTACATGGGAACTCCTCTGATCCAAAGAAGGCTAGCATTAATCCATATAGAGCTGCACGTTGAATAATTCTACCTCAATGACACAAAAAACACAACCAAATGTGGTAAAAAACACAGTCAAGAATACCTTCAGTAAGGCCGGTCTATCTATCTAGATAGAGAAGCCCGTCAGTACGTCTATCCACAGGAAATCGCGCGCACACGTCTAGGACCGCAGCACGTCAACAATGACGCTACGCGTTAGATGATTGGCTCATAAAGTCCGTTCTGTCTTTGTGTTTTTGTTTTGTGATATTTACAAACAAACGTTTTGAACATGTATAGAAATACCTAGACTGTATAGAAAACACGGATAGTCTACCTTAGATAAAATTCACACTGATGCTTTTACGATATCTACTTGCTCACATAGTCAGAGAGTGCAGTTGCTGTTTTATTCTCTCTACTGTTTATCTACTGAAGGCATCTTCGACGTCCATAACAGCATAAAGTCTGCTTGTCCAATCAATCTACCATCAATTTAAGAATAATCCTACCTAAACTTAACGACAAAAAACCTTCTCCTGAATAGCAATACCATGCTACTAGCCTTTCACTCCATACAGCGAGAACCATGCTACTAGCCTTTCACTCCATACAGCGAGAAGTTTTGGTTTCCCAGATGAACACTGTTAGATACATAAAGTCCTTCAGAGCCGAATGGCCCATGTACACAGAGCTTATCCCGGTTTTTGTAGCGTGAAGCGGACAAATAACAATGATTGCCACCCTCTGGATAGGACGCTGGTCTATCGCAGATTACTTCTCCAAAACCAAATTGGGGATTGGTACCCATTTTACATCATGGTGGGGTGAGGCAATGGAGTAACTTTCCTTGCCCAAGGAAAAACTGAAGTGCCACTGGTTGATAGGAATCAAACCCGGTGCCTCCGGGATCTGTGCTGCGTCGCTACCAGTTAGGCCACCGCGCCTCCTGCTAGATACAGACGATTAATAAAATAGATAGACCAACTGCTAACTGGATAGGTCGAGCTCGATGTTGAAGTTGTTTTTACTAAGGACAATAAGAGTCTCCGACTTAAAAACATACACAATTACGCACAAATCACACACCCGACTTCTCTCCCTCCCTCCCCCCTCTGTCTCTCTCTCTCGCTCGTCCCCCTCTCTATCTCTCTCTCTTCCTCTCTCCCTCTCCCTCTCTCTCTCTCTCTCTCTCTCTCTTTCTTTCTCTCGTCCTTTCTATTTCCCCTCTCTCTCAATTCACAGGCGCAAGAATCAATCTTCAATGTAAATACGAAAGGGGAAAGAACCCAATACAGCTTTCAGTCGTTTTTTCTTCAGGTGTCAATATTTCCGCAGCGCATCTGCAACGTAGCTGTTTAGAGAATGAAAAGAAAGCAGATACTGGAGGCTTGTTAAATTGATGAAGAATTAGAGAGAGTGAGAGAGCGAGCGGGGTATCAGGGGACGAAACTTATAAAGAAAAATATATGTCAGGTTTGTAGTAGTTACTTCCCTTAGAAAGGAGTTCTCTCTTGCAAAAAGGCAAACCAGTTGAGAAACCAAAGAGGTTAGCTCCCTTGATTTTGTGTGTTAGTTAGCTCTATGATTCTATGTGAGAAACTCACAAAGCAAAAAGAGAACGTTGCTTAAATTTTGTCACTGCACATTTTAGATTTTGTTTGATGAATTAAAGAAAATAGAAGCTTGCTCTATTGTTCCTAGCCAAGAAACGGTTCCTTGAGTTCGAACACAATCTACTTTCATTTTATTTAAAATGACAGTTTTCACCAAAGACTGAACTGCCGATGCTGCTATTTTTCGGTTACCACTATTACCACTATATGATTGAAATAACTTTGCCCGATATCTTAACGACGAACTGCAACTTGCTTTAAATATCAAATAACAATAACAACATTAATAATGATGATGATGATAATAATACTAATAATAAAAACAATGATAATAACGATTAATGAGAATAACGATGGTAATGATAATACTGTTAAGAACAGTAAGTAATAAGGATAATAATGATTATGATGATAAAAATGATGAAGATGATAAAAGTAATGATCACAACAGGGCCCTGATCAGCCACAGTGAATATAGAGCGTATGATGGTAGCCCCTAGAATGGCGAGCGTGCACGGCAAAAATACTAAGCTATAAGAGCGTGGGACTAGATATGTGGTTTTGATATGGTTCTAGAAAAACAAAGCTTTCAAATATTTTATAGAGTTCAGGAATGATACATAGTAAGTGTTTTGAATCAAGAGACGTGTGAGAATCAAAACAGACTGACATGGAGTTGCACACACATCACCCATCACGCATATGTCAGTTCATTGAAATCTGATTTATCTGGTGTAAGAACACGTAAATTTTAAAGATTTTGTATATAATTCAGTTGGGCTTGAATCAGACCTAGTAGTGAAAGGGTTAAAATTTGTATTTTAGCAGCTGTTCAGCTAGGTGCTCAACATTGTGCTAAACAGAACATGCTAGAGTATTGTTGGCTCAATGCCAGTACACTGTGACTAGGTGATATGCCGTATTCAAGAGAGCCTTCCATTTATCTCTGTGTGGCAGCACGTTACTTAAGGGGTTCTAGTGGTGAGAAAAATACCATTTTTGGAAACATGGCTTACTATATAGATACACTATTCCAGTTTATGTTTCTGATGGTGTTTACATATAATCATAACCATAAATATGAAAAAAACTTCATTTCCGTACCCCCATTCCTCAATAAAAGTTGGCAAATAATTTATACTTTTCAAGGTTTATACCCTAGCATTGGCATTATTCATTCAGAAGAATGTAGCCTTGTTGTGTATCATTCTAACCGGCAAGATCTCCATGTTCTAATTTGGGTTTCATTAGCATTCTAATGCTAAAAATAAATGAGTAATGCACGTTTTTCTCAGTCTAGGTACAGAAATTTGGCAGAAAACTTTACATGCAGATTTCTCAAAAAGTAGATTTTCCCCACTTGACAATTTTTCAGTTCTAAAATCTCAGCTATTAAGAGAGCCACCGAATTCATATTTTGCACACAGTTTGTTGAAAGGTTGTTGTAAATAGCTGACAAATTAGATTTGCTTTATATTTTTCGGTTTTTGACAAATATCTTGGTTTTAATAAAACATAACACAATTTTAGCACAATTTCTCGGACATTTCTTTCAAAATATCATATATTTTTTATTTTATATGAAATGTTGAATTTAAGTTGTCAGCTATATGTAGGAAGGGTGTATCTTTGTATTACAATAGAAAGAAATGTAATAAAGTGATAAATAGCTGAGATTTTAGAACTGAAAAATAGGGCTAATCCGTGACGAAAAATCAAAGATGGCCGCCGTTACCATGACAACAAAAATGCTAAAAATCTTTTAAAAGGTTTTTTTCCCCATTATTTGTTATGGCCTTTCAAATAAACCAGTTGAAATTTCTTATGTTATACTTTTTGTAGAATTCAGTAGTTCCACCGCTAGAACCTCTTAATAATAATAATAATAAGGTTATTTATAAAGCGCCTTTCACCGAGGTCTCATGGCGCTGTACATTGAATGATATTGTACATTCTATATACACACACACATACATTTAAATAAATCCAAAAGCACAAACATACACTGACAGGCACTCATACCCATGCATACACAAATACATTGGATAGCGGCAGGCAGGGCGTTCCATACAGTTGGTCCTGCAACCCTGAAGGCTCTGTCGCCAAACCTTTTTAACTTTGTCCTGGGGACGGTGAGGAGGTTGGA
>JAUEKZ010121362.1:2213-15446 GCA_031471865.1 Melibe leonina | reverse complement strand
AGTGAGATTGGTCGGTCATGCAAAAGTCTTTACCTTGTTGTCTTTAAAATCAGTTTGGACACCTACAGGGACACTGCAACCTCCTTGCTGTAAAACAATATCAACATATGTCAAGTCCAAACATAATTTTCAATATTTGTACAACCAAGGTATACTGCTAGACCCCCCCCCCTCCCTAGGTTATAGTACGTAGAATTTATATAAGATTGAGTTACTACCATAAAAAGGCACTCATTCGAGTTCTATCAATCACTTTCGTGAACGTCACTTTTTATACACAGTTTGCTAATAATAATGGTGTCTAGGGTCTAGAATGTCTTCTTGATTCTACTTAGCGTTCGAACCGAGGTTTGGAGTGATTCATCAGAATATCCGAGAAACATGAATCACACAATAAATCTAGAATGATTTCACGGGTTAAAAAACGGGCTATGCTTAAAGTTTATTCACGTCATATATTTTTTAACCATAGGAAGAAAGTTGACTTACATGGTACTACTTCCTTCTCTCCCCCCCCCCCCCTCTCTATCCCACTCCCACTCTTACTCTCTCCAACTCTCTCCCTTCTTTCTCCCTTCCTCCTTCCTCTCTCTCTCTCCCTCTCTCTCCCTCCTCTCTCTCCCCCCTTCTCTCCACATTTCCCTCTCTCTCTTCCCTCGCTGTCCCCCGCTCTCTCCTACCCCCCCCCCCCCCCCACCTCTCTCTCTCTCTTCTTTCCTTGAATTTGTTAGGGCGTGGGATGACGGCACGAAGTGACTCATCATATAAAATGGTTCGATACACCTTTATTAATTGATATAGCATAACCGGAGAAGACAAACACACTCCATAGCCATAGGCATAGTTAATTCAGTGTGCCTATTTTCGCTTGTTTTTAAATCATTATCCAATGACAAAACACACAATCATGATGAAGCAGGTGGTTTGAAACCCCTCTTGAATAGCTGGGAGGAAGAATGAAGAGGTGTAGGAGAGGAGGAGGAAGAGTGGGGGGGGGGGGGAGATCAGGAACGAGAAGGAAGAGAAGATGTAGAAGGAGGAAGATGAGAAGAAGAATGACGAGGAAGAAGAGGAGAAGAAGAAAAAGAAGAAGAAGAAGGAGGAGGAGGAGAAGAAGAATGAGGAGGAGAAGAAGAATGAGGAGGAGAAGGAGAGGACAAAGGAGGAGGAATCGAAAAAAGAGGGAGAGAAGGAAGAGAAAGGGCAAAAGAAGAAAGTAAACGAGACAATCCGAATGATGGATTTGTGAGTCGATTTATATTAGGATGTATAGTATAATAAGTTGGTTGGTAACATATCATGCAGGTATAGGGACAGGGGTAGGCCACGGGAGACCTGGAAACGATGTGTGCCCAGAGATCTGCAGAGAGCTGGATACACCTGGAATGGAGTGACAAAGATCGCCAAAGATAGAGAACAAATGGAAATGTCTCGTCCGTGTCCTATATCCCGACCAGGGGTGAAAGGCTGATAGAATTAATAGGTAACTAGTAATAGACAGTTGGATAGGCAGATAGACATATATACGCACTGACAGACGAATAGACGGACTGACAGACAGACTGACAGACTGACAAACGAATAGACGGACTGATAGACAGACTGACAGACAGACAGACGGACAAACGAATAGACAGACCGACAGACAGACAGACAGACAGACTGACAAACGAATGGACAGACGGACTGACTGACTGACAGACGGATAGACAGGCAGATAAAAATGTAGATAGGTCGAAGTATGTGTATCCTTGTAGAAAAAAAAAGTAAGAGGAAGAGGTTCAGGAGGAGGGGAAGGGGAGAGTAAATGCTCATGGCACACACCTGTATACGTTCTGATACTAAACAAATACATGAAATAAAGTGATTATGTGTACATGTTAATGTTTAAACCACAATTTTGCTTTTGATCCTGGTTGCAAGAGAAGTATGAATATGATAAGGACGACCACTCCTCTACCAGACCCAACAATGCATACATTATAACACGAAAACTACTCAAATAAAGCATCGTTTGTGTGCTTAAGTGTCATTGGTTTATACAAGAATTATTATGTTTCCGCGTCCTGATAAGTAGTTATCGTAAAGTCAGGATCCTTAATGTGTGCAGTTTCGCCATGTTAACTGTTGACACGGTGTTGATAGAGTAACTGACTTCACCTTTCACGCCTTGTCATCAGTGATAACCTCTTGCTTTAACCCCTTAACGTTGACACAAACGGGAAGTGTGTTGAAACAGTCCAGTGAAGTTCATTGACATGTATGACCCATTTTTGATTAAAGGAGTGAATAATAATAAGAACACCTAGAGTTTACAGTAGGGCAGTGCAAACATGGAGACAAAGTAAGATGGGGGGTCATTTCGTAAGGAGATTTATAGATGTATTTATATCAAGTTACACCAGGAGATAAATATAAATGAAGAAACAAACAACTAGAGATAGGGGATTCCAGACAAACGCAAATATCGTAGAAACAGGATTAAATCAGATGAAGTGAGCTTTAGCTATAAGGTCAATGGTGGAAAATTAATGTCAAAGTGGGATTCGAACCCCAGACGGTCCAAAAGGAAGACCTACTGTCAACACCTTGTGCGTGTATGTGTTGTAAATGTAGGTCTGAGTTATTTTATAATATACGTTCATTAATTAAGCTGATTATAACAAAGCCACGTTCAAAGTTATACCTAGCCTACGTTGCTCTCAAGTCAAACAACATTGGACAATGGAGTGACACAAGCTGTTTTCAGAGGACATAATCCGTAAGGGCACAAATAAGTGCAAATAGTGATCGTGCACTTCTTATTTAACGAGGTCACTTGGATCGATTCAAGGGTCTTACAGGCTGCTGAAGCAGTACAAGCTGTCTCTGATGTAACGCTGACTGCTGACCTTTTTGAGGTCAAATGGGTCAAAGCAGCGAAGTAAGTGTCAAGAGTATCGACTGGCCGTGTATTCGGCCAATCGGGCCAGTCGGCCAAGCGAGGCCAAAGGTCATACAATCTGCGTTGCCCGTTGCTCGCTGGTCGGTTGAATAAGCAGGTGAAAAGTCTGCCAGGTACGAGCGAGGCCATAGAGGGCGGACGTGATCCCTAGTCATTGTGACTCAGCACAATTTCCTCAGTTCTCAGCTGCCTGCTTGCTGCGGTCAAGCCTGTCACAGCCTCCCCTTCCCTCCCCTTACACGCTATCTTCCTCGCTTACCGCCGTCGCACATCGCCAACAAAACCAGCACTCTCTTCCCTCTACACACACACACACACACCACACACACACACAGGCACACATACATACACACACACACACACACACACACACACACGCACAGGCAGACAAAAACGGAAAATAAGGACTTACCTTTTCCACCCATTTCTTTCTCTCCATAGCTTATTATTTTGTTCGACCACCAAGGCTATCCCCATTTTGATCAACATCTTGATGGCATTAAAGGGAACCAGCACAAACAAAGTTACCTATCATGAAGTTTCCATATTGTACACGTTTATCTCCCAAACCCTTCGATGTCTTTGTTGTGATTGGACGTAGTACAAGCTAGATACTTCATAATAATATTATGCTCTGATATTTTCTTCTTCTTCTACATTTCTGAATTTTATTTACGAAACCCTTAAGACTCCCTCTGGTCAAACCATTGTCTTTATTGTCACCTTCCCCTCTGCTCTTCTACCCCAGCCGCACTAAAATCCGCGATCAAATCAACAATTAATTATGTTACAGAGAATTGTGAACTCTTATATTTTTTCAACAAGATGTTTGCTGGAGGAAAATTAATCCTGAATGTTACTTTAGAAATGAAGTAAACATCTGAAATAATGCAAATTTGTTCGTAACTCTAAAAAAAATGCAGCAATTATAGAAAAGTTAACCCTTTCACATCGAGGTCTGATTCTAACCAAACAGAATATGCAAAATCTTGAAAAATAACGTGTTATTATGCCAGACAAATACGATTTCAGTGGACTGACATCCTATGCCAAAAGCCTGAACTTCAGGCTTTTAGCATATATGTCAGTTCACTGAAATCTGATTAATCTGGTATAAAAACATGCAAGCCTTTACGTTTTTTTGTTTTTGTTTTGTGTCCTTAGCAGTGAAACGGTTAATAGACATAAATGCAAAATGCAAATATTAAATGTGCTGGCTTTGCCGCTTTCCGTACAAGCCACGCCCCTTTGTAAAAGTGCGGGTCGCGAGCGGTTCCATGCGTCACACGCGCGTCATTTGGTTTGGCACAAAGCCGAAAGCGCGTTCGTTAGGTAGCGTAGGGGCAAGACTCTCACTGTAGGGTAAAACCTAGTTACTGCCACTACCATCGCTGTGTAAACACATTCTGTAACGAGATGTAATGTGTTGTGTTGTTCGTTCACATGTGTGTGTGTGTGTGTGTGTCAAATGTAGCATAACACAACACACGTTCCTTCCACATTTTCCCCATGCTAGCGAACGTACACGTTGGTTTGATTCGAGTTCCTGTGAAAATCAAGTGTATCATCGTGTAAGATTTCTGTATAAATAAGAAAATGTAAATAAAACATCGACACGTTTTCACTATTGTTTAGGGTTTAGAGATCGCACATAGGTCTAGTCTAGATATCTAGCCTACTCTAGATAATGACCTAGTACTCTAGTCTATAGTCTATGGGACTGAAAACAGGACAGGTCTTTGTGGAGCCTTAGACGTCTAGAAACATTTTTAAATGTTCGGTATTAGTTTGTGTTTGTTAGGTATTTTCAAGGTTTAATAACCGCCATGACCGCAGGGTTCATGACAATCTATGTGTGTTGTGTTTGAGATCCATTAGATAGTCTACTTTTTTCGTGGTGTGTTCGTTCTACTCTATCTATATTCTGGATAGATACTTCATTGTGACTTACTTTTACATGACCCTTTGGAGATAATCTGCAAGTGGGTTTTGATTGTGGTTCATGAAACGATAACGTACTCTGGGACCGGCTGGAGTGCCAATTGAATGCAGATTGTGTACATGTTACATGGCTTTTCTAGATCTTAGTAGGCTAAAGTAGAATTAAGAATAAAACAACAAACCCAAAACAACGAACAATGATATCACGTCGCTGAGGATCGTGACAGTCAAAGACTTCCCACTGTGTTGGTAAGCAACGATTTCACCTCTTGAGGACAATAATATTAGACTATAATAATATTATCTACTGCTTCTGTGTCTTGAATGAAACACCCGTTCATTGGAGCTAAGAAACTCAGTCCTAATTTTCCTCTGAGAGGTAAGCAATTGTTTGTTATGTTTTGTTTTTGTGTTTGGTCATTTTCAAGCTGATCTCTAGGCCTTCTACATGCCTAGGTCTACTCGTCATTGATTATGACAAGATATTAATTCTTACTTAAGGATTGCCAATTTGGTTTTAATTGTTCTTCCTGAACAATTCCATTATTTGGGGATGTAGCTACACCTAGACTAAAACTACGTTAGCGCTCACATGATCTAGGTTAGGTAATTAATCTATAGGGTCTAGACGAGTTTGAGTCTATTGTCTTTAGCAATAAGATGTTCTACTGCATGTTAGGTTGCCTTACCCCTCACTCACACCTCACACGGATGTCAATGTTATGACGGCAGCAGCGTTGTTTTATAACAACATTAAGGAGATGAACTAGGGTCTAGACTAAAGATTCGGTTAATCTAGATATAGTTCTACCTAAGTTGTCACTGCTGTCAATAGTTTAAAAGGCAACGTCATAAATCTGTGGGTGACAAAGGCTACTGTAACCTTTTGGTCTAGATGGAAGTCCGTGGTGTGGGCCATTCTAGGTAGACTATTAGGTGGTCTATCGCATCTTGAGAAAATATGATTATTTATGCAGTAGACGTCTAATCTATTACAATTCATCATGGTGTGAGCAGCTGGGGTTTGTAAAGAAACATGACTATTTCGTTTTGTAGACTAAGAGTTGAACATTGTAACATAATCTAAAAGAAACAACTCCTTAGAGTTATTATTAGTTGTAGCTGTAGCATGCTTTATAATCAAATCAGTCAAAATCATACCAAGCCACTCAGTCAGTCCAGTCAGGCCAGTAACAAGGAGCGAAACGATACTTTAAAAGTGCAGTCAAGATTTTCATGGCCCAGTCAAGACCTAAATGTGTGTGGGATCACTCAGTGTGCCTCGTATTCAGTATCCGTCCTATGCATGGCTTTTGCTTAGCTTTTATTATTGGTGTAAAATGTTTAGTGGCCATCACATCACGATGGACAGTGTTATTATATACTGTGGACGTTTCTCGCTCCCACCCGGATGTAAGAGGCGGGTTTGACTGTGAGGGGATGAATAGTAATGAATACAAGCCATTTCTTCGTGTTTGTGTTTGAGTTGTATGTGTGTATTCATATTTGTGTATGTGTGTTTATGTTTGGAGAGGGATAGAGAGAGAGAGAACGTCCAAATTGTAAAATGTATTTATTTGATCGTTGCCCCTGTGTCTGTTAATTGATATTTTCATGGTCACCAACCCTCTTCAACCCTCTTCAACCTGTTGCATCATGTACGTATGTGTGCTGTTTGTGTTCAACTCGAGGATCGATATCATTAGGCTGATAGGGTCTTATTTAGCTTTAAACCTAAACACCAATAGTTCTGATATATTATTTTACTTTTAGTTCCTGCTGAGGTATCCTAGCTATTTGCAACATTTCTGTCTGCGCCATGCGTAAGTCCTTTTCAACCCAATGGCACATGGACCTGGAGCTTATCCCGGTTTTTGTAGCATGAAGCTGACAAATGACAATGGTTGCCACCCTCTGGATAAGACACTGGTCTATCGCAGATTACTTTCGCCAACCCAAATTGTGGATTGTTACTCATTTTACACTCTGGTAGGCTGAGGCAATTGGAGTTAAATTCCTTGCCCTAGGAAAAACCGAAGTGCCACTGGTAGGAATCGAACCCGGTGCCCCCGGGTTCTGTGCTGTGTGGCTACCAGTTAGGCCACCGCACCTGTGCTATAAATGTGCCCTAATTCTATGGATAGATTACTGAACTAAGGGGTTTATTAGTTGGTTTCCATGGAAACAACACGGTCTTATTACCATGGAGGTGTGTTGCACTTCTTACTCAGTTGTAGTGCCGTGTGTGACTGGTGTCGCATGTGTGTTGAAATGACACACCTATCTGTCTATTTCAGCACAGTATACTATTACGATGCTATGTGAAGGCTCTCCTGGTTTTTCTCTAACTGTGAAATTGTTTCCGCTCTTTTAGTTTCTTTTTAAAAAATATCTTCCTATACCTAGCGAGCCATTTCTTTTAGATCGTGTTGCAATGTCCAAGAGGGGATATCAAATCAGGGGGTTGCATTTATTTATTTATTTTTTTCACGTTTGAGACTAAGAATATTGACTCTGATCACACGATTTGGCTTTGTACATTGTGTAATTGGCCCTCCGAGTGTATGGGAATCGGCAAGTTACTCATGATAATATGAGCCAGCTGTTGAAAGCAACATAACGTTTATAGTTGCAATCGCCCTAAAACTCTCAATAAACAAACAAACAAATAAAATTATCATTGAAGGAGAATCAAATCGCAGTTCTAAATCCCTTGTCGTGGAAGGAATATCGATCGTCACATAATGTGGTATCACATGTGTTTAAATACCAACGATTAGCACCAGAGGCATTTACACCGTAGATTAGAGACCTCTACCTACCTGGTACCTTGCTTCAATTTCATTAGTGGTTATGTTTGTGTCACATTTTGTAACGACATGTTCTGTCAACGTGGTGGAAAGACAGATCCATTGCGCAGTGTGATGTCAGCAGCCACTTTAAATGTAATGCTATTTCTTTCATTTCGCTTCGTCACGACATGGTTACACACTCCCCGGCATTCTTTCTTTTGAATTAGCTAAATATACCTCACCGGATAATGGGCAGAATAAATACTGCTTGGGAGCGCATGACAAAATTTAGGACTCTCTTGCCAAATTCAGTCAATGTATGGAGACAGATTATATCATAGCTTTTTTCCCTTGTTTTTAGTTCAATGAATGCAAGAAAATAAAGCTAAAAAAAAAGAATGCCATAGAAACTCGGTTAAGCCCGCCAAGGTCCAGAGTAAATTATCATGAAGCAGTGTGTTCCTTGAATGATATTCAACTTCTCTGTTCTCTCTCTCTCTCTGTGTGTATATGTGTATGTGTCTCTCACTCTTACTCTCTCTCCTCGCCTCTCTCTTTGCTCTCTCTCACACACACTCTCCCCCTCTCTCTCTCTCACTCCCTCTCTCCCCCCGTTTAGTCTCTTTCTTTCTCTTTCTCTCACACACACACTCCCCCTCTCTCTCTCACACTCGTACACAGTCTATCTCTCTCCCCCCCTCTCTCTCTCTCTCTCACACACACACACACACATCCTCTCTCGTCCACCTTGAGCAATTATATTGCTGAGTAATATCGTCCACAACAACACATCTTTACAAAATCAATCAAGAGTAAACAAATGATCATGTAATGTTTATGAATCCTAAAAGTGCCTCCGTTTTTATTATTCCACAGGGCATTCACCTTCATCGAATTCAGACGAGTCGATTATTTTATTCTGCAATTTTGTTTGTTTTTTGTTTGTTTTGTTTGCATTGCTTCATACGGAGTTGCACGCCTGAACACCCAACATTATAAGCAAGCACGCCCTCAAATACGATACACACCTTATAACAACTCAACTGTTCTGGCAGGATCAGGATGTCTTAAATTTGTGGCAAAATTATATGTGTGTGTGTGTGTGTGTGTGATATCATCTTTCTCCCAGCCCTGCATTGGTTGGAGGGACCGAGAGCAGTTTGACTGGTGTTTTGTTTTATGACCTTCCATCCACCCCGTCTGGCGCTCTGCGTCTTCGTTTCCAGTGCTACTACCTACACAAACATTCCTTCCTACCTACCTACCTACCTACCTACCTACCTTCCTACCTTCCTACCTACCTACCTACCTATATAACTACCTACCTACCTACCTATCTTCATTCCTACCTACCTACCTACCTACTTACCTACCTACCTACCAACTTACCTAACTACCTACCTTGCTGTCTGCCTGGTATCCATCCATATATCTATCATAAATAAATATCAATACTATCAGTTCCTGCTCTTTCTTAATTTTAAATGGCGAATTAGTGTGTGTGTGTGTGTGTATGTGTGTGTGTGTGTGTGTAGATAGTTTGCACAATATTATAGTGAGACTGAGATGATAAAGCGTTTTCGTCTTGCCACTCGACGCTCAAGTAACAGCCTGCGGGGTTTCTTTAAAAGGAGAAGCGAGCCGGCTCAATGCGTGCCCATTATTTCTTGTCGTCAACAATGCCTGCACACTGTACATGCGATATCTTAATGGTACGAATCACGGCCGTCTTTGGGTGACTGCACGTAAATGGGCTTCGTCACACTCGACTAATCAAGAAAAATGTTCTAGCCAATTAAATAGCTAGTCCGCAGCAGACACAAATAATACATTTTTAGTTAGAATACTAATTCCTCCTACAACATTCCTTTTCCTTCTACTTCTTTCTCATTCTCCTCCTCCTTCCCCTCCTCCTCATTCTTCTTCTTCTTTTTCTTCTTCTTCTTCTTCTTCTTTTTCTTCTTCTTCTTCTTCTTTTTTTTCTTCTTCTTCTTCTTATATTACTACAACAACAACTACTACTACTACGACTACTATTATTACCCGGATATTTATAAATGCATTGCTTTGCTCTATGATTAAAAGATTATAATATCGATAATGGTTATTATTGTTGCTGTTATTATCACCATTGTTATTATTATCATCATTATCATCATTATTATTCTTATTGTTGTCATGCTTTATCCCCGTGTTAGCGACAACCATTTGAAAAATCCAGCAAATCTACGAGCGGTCCATAGTAAATAGTGGTTGGCGCACTATAAGTGTATACCATGATTATTATTAGTGGCTTGTCAACTAAGTGTTAGAGCTCAGTCGGTCGTCCTGCTCGGTTTCCCCGCCCATCGATTCCTATCATGACTCGACGTAAAATCCAGCATGATCATGCAGTATCGGAGACACTCTGAATCGTGTTTGTTTATCGATTTGTTATTATTGTCTGTGTCGCAGGGGTGTAAAATATATCTATGTAAATGATCCCACCCTCCCCATAAATGAATTATCATTTCTGACCCGAGACTAAATTCTATTTTTGAAGCTTGGTATCTCTCTCTCTCTCTCTCTCTCTCTCTCTCTCTCTTTCTCTCTCTCTCTCTCTCTCTCTCTTTCTCTCTTTCTCTCTCTCTCTCTCGCTCTATCTATCTTTATACTTGTTCTCTCTCTTTCTCTCTCTCTCTCTCTGTCGCTCTATCTATCTTTATACTTTTTCTCTCTCTTTCTCTCTCTCTCTCTCTTTCTCTCTCTCTCGCTCTATCTATCTTTATACTTTTTCTCTCTCTTTCTCTCTCTCTCTCTCTCTCTATGTGTGTGTGTGTGTGTGTTGTGAAAGAGGTGACAGTTTTGAGATGTGGATAAAATAGAGAAATGAATGAATGCCCCTTAATGTTCCTTTCCCATGCATATTGTTTTCTTACTGAGAGCTAGAGAAATAACAGTGTGTTTATTGAGTGTCCTCAGCATGCACGATTAATGTTCCCTGCTTCTATTATTTGCTTTGGGTTTTCCCATCCTTTGGTCCATGGGTTTTCTTTTTAATGAATGCTAGAGAGTCGTTTAATGGAAATAGGACTGCAAGTCTTGGTCGTAAAAAAAAGAATTTAATTTAATTAAGTTCTTTCGAGCCTTATGACCCATACAGTGGGATCGTATCCTTATTTCCACAGTGTTAACCCTTTCACAGCGACGTCTGATTCTAACCCAACTAAAATAGGCAAAATCTTTAAAATGTAGTGATCTTATACCTGATAAATAAAATGTACGTGATCTTATACCTGATAAATTCGATTTCAGTGCTATCATATGCCAAAAGCCTGAAATTCAGGCTTTTGGCATATGTCAGCACTAAAATCTGATTTATCTGGAATATGAACAGGCAAATCTTTACGATTTTTTGTGACAGTGAAAGGGTTACGCGGACAAATAGACACGGGTATCATATGCAGCTGTCCCACTAGACACTTGGCGCTATGGGAACAGTGCTAAGACTAGTTGGCCCGGTGTCCGTATGCTGTAATTGGGTGAGATATTCAAGTGAGCTTTCCTATTTCTCTGTGTGGCAGCATGGTTAATTTGTCGATCGAGTTCCGTATTTGACATTACCTAAATTGTGTTATATGTATAATATGAAGGGCGTTAATTTGCCAACTATCAAACCAAATCAAGAAGAAGAAAAATGATGCCCAAGTAAAAACTATAGTATTATGATAGGAATCGCACCCTGTGACCATTGGCTCTGCTGTTGGGCCACTGAACATCAGTGTTTGAATTGTCGAATTCTAAAATAACTTTAATTATTATTTTTTTGTTGCTTCTAGCGTATTGAAACAAAAACACCCCCCCCCCCCCCCGAATCCTCTAGCATTTCAAAGGGAATAGCTAACAACTCCCCTCCACTTTTAAAGGTAGTCTGATTACTATGTCGTTGAGAGGCGTATAATAGAATAGGCGCTATGCAGTGGTTCACATAATGTGTCACGCCCTCCCTCCATATTAGGGCGTGTGTAATGTGCTGCCTGTCAATCAAATGGAGTGTGTATTGACGTGGTGTGTTTAGTTAGTTACCATAGATAATAGTCTATGTTAGTTACCGTACCCTTCAACTTCACCAGTACTTTATTGAACTATTGAACTGCTTACGTAGATAGGCGTGGTCACTTTGCAATAGCCCTGTATTGTAATGTATTGCAATAGTCTTGTAGTGGTGGAACCTCTTTTCAATGGTTTATAACCTGTCCAAATTTCGATTATAGGAATCGAGCGTAATTGATTTAACTAATATCGTGTTACCAGCAGACATATTCGTGCATAATGAAAAGATAGAACTGAATTAGAAAAAAAAATGAATGATAAAAAAGAGGGGAATCGAAGAAAAATGTGTATAGATATTATCTAGATAATAAATGTGTTCTATATCTCAATAAACATTTCTTATATAGAAGACTACAGCAATGCAGATTTGTGATCGCACTTGTATTTCATATTTTAAAAAACAACATATTGATATTTTATAATGCACCGTTTATCTAATCTTTCAAAAATAGATAATTAAAGATAACACACACACACAAACGCGCGCGCACACACACACACACATACACATACAAACACGTGCACACAACACATACTCTCTCTCTCTCTCTCTCTCTCTCTCTTTCTTTCTTTCTTTCTCTACCACACACACATGTGGAACTAAATCTAATGCACTACGTAGCTGTTATGGATAATAAGATGGTCATGATAAATTGTTCACATTTATCTAATTTATAGCTAAGAATATTCGATAATTAATATCATGACATGACGTCCAGACTAATTATTAAGACAAGCAAATAAAATAACAGGTAGATCAACATAGAGACTTATTTTTTATTAAACATAAAATCCTTTTCTTGATGCGCCCTGTGTCGCCAGCGTGTGTGTGTGTGTGTGTGTGCGTGTATGTGTGTTTGTGTATGTGTGTGTGTGCCGAGCTATTATTTGCAATGTCATTGCAAACACCTGGCAGTTCTGACGGAGTCTTAGCTGTAGTATGACATTGACAATATAGAATGACAGCGCATGCCACTTACCCCCATGGCCTTGTGGCACACTCGTGATATCTAGACTCGTTGTAATATTATGGTAGTGCGTTCTGCGGTGTGCTTGCTTTTGTTTAAGATAGGAGGTATTTTTATTGTTGTTAAAAAATGTTATGCATCTTAATTATGTATACGAACCAGAAGAGGTAGATGTTTAATTGTGAAGTATTCTTGATTACTTTATTGTTGTGTGAAATCTCGGACTTGTTAACTCAACGCATGCGCATAGTCGTATAGTCTGCTGTGAGACGAGACACAAACGGAGACATGTCATGGTGAGAGTTAGATAGATGCATCTTCTTCTTTTTTCTTCTTCTGGTCTTCTTCCAGTTCTTCCCTCCTACCCCTTTCCTTCATTCACCCTCACCCTTTGCTCCCCTCGTCCTCATCCTTTCCTCTCCCTCCTACCCCTTTCCTTCATTCACCCTCACCCTTTGCTCCCCTCGTCCTCATCCTTTCCTCTCCCTCCTACCCC
>JAUEKZ010121253.1:3151-15449 GCA_031471865.1 Melibe leonina | reverse complement strand
GGGAAGGAGGGAGATGGGAAGAGAGGAAAGGGAAGGTGGTTGATAAGGGAAGGGATTGGGGAGAAAGGGAGAGGGAAAGAGAGGGAGAGGAGAGAGAGAAAGAGAGAGAGAGTGATATATACATATATATATATTATATATATATATATATAGAGAGAGAGATAGAGAGAAAGAGAGAGAGAGAAAGAGAGAGAGAGAGAGAGAAAGAGAGAGAGAGAGAGCAAGAGAGAGAGAGAGATAGACAGAGAGAGAGAGAGATAGAGAGAGAGAGAGAGAGATAGAGATGTTGTATCAACACCAACAATACAAACAGTTCCTACCCAGACGGTGACAACCTGAATCAGTAGCCTACCACATAATGTACTCTTGTAAATCATGTCATCTATGTAACTAAACTGCTCTTATTTTTACAGAAAGTGATGAAAATTGAAAACATAATAACATATTGTATTCTTCTGTTAAGAAAAACAGTGTTCATGAAACTAGTAGGTACAAATAAATTGATTCATTGAAGTGAATAATTCAATAGGTATCAAACATTTCATAAATTCATTGATTTTTCTTTTTGAATTTTCCAGGAGACCGTGAGAGACAGTCGGGAGTAGTATGAAATAAATGCGGACATCTCGTTTGGTGGGATCGAAGCCGTAAAAGAGAATTGCATCCACCTACCCCCCCCCCCCCCCCCCAAACCCACCCTCCCCCACGCATCCCCTGAATGAACGCTTAGAGAAGAATAGGAGCACGGAGAGTGGAACTAAAAATCAACAACAACAACAACAACAAAATTAACAACAAAAGCAACAACCACGATGATGACACTAAGGAAAACCATGTTAGAAATTACATTTCAGAGTCGCTGGTAACGAATAGGATCTAGTTCTTGTAGTCAAATTCTCAATTTGAAAATTAAATCAATTGAATTAATGACAATACTACGATACATACATGATGCATACCGGCGATCGTCAATAATATGGCAGCAGTTAGTGATGATACGACCCACATTAAAAGCGATGTCAAATAATCATTCTTGAAATTCAATCTAGCGCACGAGTAGGTACCGTCACCCAGTCATTTCGAATATCTATAATATTCGTATGGTGGTGTTAGGATGTCGACAAACCATTGTTGCTGCTAATACTAATACGAATACTAATACGAATAGTTCCATAACGAAATAACATCGTGGTCCAGGTATGGCTATGTATGGCCGTATTCCAAACATGTCGTCTTTCATCACCGAGGGATGGCTCATGATCTACAGTAACGTTACCACCTCAACCACGGCCAGCTCAGACTTCATCCAATATGGCGATGAAGACAACAACATAACAGCCGCCGCCTCGCTATACTCCACTTCCTCTTCCTCCTTCGGGTCGGACATTGATTTTGAGCTCCTGTCCAACGTGAACCACTACGCTTCAAGCGTCGTCATCGTTTTCGGCATCATTACGAACATTCTCACACTGCTGACCCTTTGTGACCCGGAACTGAAAAAGGCGCCCTATGCCTACCTGACGGCCTTGGCCGTAACGGATCTGTTCGCACTTCTCATCGCATGCAGCTTTTACGCTACCGGATTCCTAAGCGACTACATCAGTAAACAGAGCTACGAATACTGCTGGTACCTCTGCTACTTCTACTACCCCCTCATCAACCTGGGCTGCACCACTGGCACGTTTATCATGGTCACCATGACCATAGAACGATGCCTTTTCATCAAATTCCCGTTCTGGGTCCTGGCGCACAAAAGCCGTGTCCGTATCAAAATCGGATGCGTGTTCTTGGCTAGTATCATCTTCACATTCCCGCGGTTCTTGTGGTACCAACCAGCCATCACCGGCTCCCAGAGTGGAATAAACGCCACGGATAACGTCACTGTCGTGTATACAATCGTACCTTTTCATCACGGTTCCCCATTCGCTGTCGTCATCAGCTGGATCCATAGCATTGTCCTACACTGCCTGCCCGTTGTCTCCCTTATATTCCTCAACGCTTTTATTATATTCAAGTTCAGATTTGAGGTGAGTCATCATAAGTCAGTGAATTCATCCTCTTTTGGGTAAAGAGATACATTTTATTATTTTACGTACATAAATTAATAGACACGGAAAATTTTTATTTTTTTCTCGATAGAGATAGATAGTCTAGATCTCTTGGGATACCAAGATTCCGGTCATAGTAGAAAAGATGTTTGTTTTGGGGTATTTTTATTTTGTTTTCCTCCCCGTAACCCTTTCACTGTGGGGTCCAATTCTAATCAAACAGAATATTTAAGATCTTGAAAAATAACGTGTTATTATACCAGATAAATACGATTCCAGGGAACTGACATATGCCAAAAGCCTGAATTAATTCAAGTATTGAATCTTTTTTGAACTGAGGACGAAGGAGAGGGGGGGGGTGTGAGTGTACCTTGATTTTCATTCAATACATATAGAAAGTAGCTAGGCGCCCTGCTTAATGTCAAAATGAAAACGGGATGAATTATGTAGTTTCGATAGATTTTATCGTTGAAATCGTCATCGTCGTCTTACTCATCATCATTATTACAAACACCATGCGTCATGAGGGGATTTAAAAAAATAACTTTACAATTATATTCATCATCATTCACATTGCTTTACCAGTTTCAAGTTTCATCATCACCATTATCATCTTCTTCATTAAAACGATCATCTTAACCCTTTGACTGTGCGGTCCAATTCTAACCAAACAATATACGAAAATCTAGAAGATAAATAAGATTTCAGTCGACTGACATGGCATATGTCAGTGCACTGAAATATTAATTATCTGGAATAAGAACAGGTAAACCTTGAAGATTTGGACATCTTGTTAGCAGCTCGAGAAATAACTTTAGCATTGGAGAAAGGGTTAAAAAGTGCTCGAGAAATAACCTTTGCATTGAAGAATGGGTTAAAAAGTGCTCGAGAAATAACCTTTGCATTGAAGAATGGGTTAAAAAGTGCTCGAGAAATAACCTTTGCATTGAATAATGGGTTAAAAAGTGCTCGCGAAATAACCTTTGCATTGAAGAATGGGTTAAAAAGTGCTCGAGAAATAACCTTTGCATTGAATAATGGGTTAAAACGTGCTCGCGAAATAACCTCATATTGCTCATATTGTCACGCTACAAAACTGCACATGTTTTACAACCATTGTCCCTTTCTCCTCCAGCACCGGCGTCGGTCAGAGTTGGGCATCAGCAGCACCATGTCCACGGTGTGGGGCAGAGAGCAGACCAGACTGACCTACACCTACAGCATCATCACCGGAACCTTCATCGTGCTCATCATGCCCTCCGCCTTCGCCGACGGCAACATCTCCGAGGCGCTGTTCAACGCGGACGCCACCAAACCATCCATCAAAGTCCTGCAGCTGGTCAGCAACTTCTTCATGCTCATCAACCTCTCGCTAAACTTTCTCATGTACACGTTCATTAACAGTAAATTCATGCGCGCTTTCAAACTCATGATGTTCCGATGGCGCGTTCGTGCGCGTACGATTTTCTTCTGCTGCATGCTCGAGAGTCGTCGGAGCGCCAAAAAGCGTCGGGAGCAGTTCAAAATGACAATGGCCTCGGAGGAGACGGGGCTTTTCAATAATAACAAGAATTTCAAGAACCACATACGCCAGCAGTACATCTGCCGGTCAAGCCTGTCGCGTAATGGGACTAGTTTCAGCACACTGTCCTCTATCAGAATGGAGGTGAGTTAAATAGAATAGGGCTAACTGTATATTTTGTGCGTTAGTTGAAGCCATGGAGATGTCCGCCCTGTTTGCTCACACTCACAACATCCATGGTTGGATAGATATGTGATTTAGTTAGGATGACGAAGCCGGGGCTTCCTTGGGGTTTCTTCGAATCTCCAAAGGACCAGGTCAGTGTGCGTGCGATTGTGTGTGTGTGTGTGTGTATGTGTGTGTATATATATATATATATATGTGTGTGTATGTGGATGTGTGTGTGTGTATATGTGTGTGTGTGTGGATGTGTGTGTGTGTGTATATATGTGTGTATGTGGATGTGTGTGTATATGTGTGTGTGTGTATATGTGTGTGTGTGTATATGTGTGTGTGTATATATGTGTGTGTATGTGGATGTGTGTGTATATATGTGCGTGTGTGTATATGTGTGTGTATGTGGATATGTGTGTGTGTATATATGTGTGTGTATGTGTATATGTGTGTGTATGTGAATGTGCGTGTGAGTGTATATATGTGTGTGTATGTGGATATGTGTGTGTGTGTATATATGTGTGTGTATATATGTGTGTGTATGTGGATGCGTGTGTATATATGTGTGTGTGTATGTGGATGTGTGTGTGTGTATATATGTGTGTGTATGTGGATGTGTGTGTGTATATATGTGTGTGGATGTGGATGTGTGTGTGTATATATGTGTGTGTATGTGGATGTGTGTGTGTGTATATATGTGTGTGGATGTGGATGTGTGTGTGTATATATGTGTGTGTATGTGGATGTGTGTGTGTATATATGTGTGTGTATGTTGATGTGTGTGTGTATATATGTGTGTGTATGTGGATATGTGTGTGTATATATGTGTGTGTATGTGGATGTGTGTGTGTGTGTGTGTTCATAGTACAATTAGTCTTCGTTCATTGCGCAGACACTAAGACTGACTTGACCTGCTGTCGTGGTTTCCTACCTGGAATTATCAGTGTCAAGAAGGAAAAGAGGAGGACAAAATCAAATTCCTATATCGAACAGTGACCAAATTGTTATCGTGCATCATCACGCTTTCACGTGCCAGTTTTGTTTTTCTGCGGATTCCCAAAGTCACTCCGGGAAGCGAAAAGTGTAAAAATTGTGCATGTATTATTATACTATGTCATTGCGGCTGTCTGTATACATGTAGATATTATTATTATTCCTAATACCAAAGTGCTGGGTGAAGAATTTGTATTACAATGTTATGTCAACACAATGCTCATTATTATCTTTCAATATTCCAAATCCAAATACAATCAGTGGTTATGTTCAAGTGAGATGTGTATTATAAGCAGACGTCTACTACTACTACATCATATTTCAATATATCACTTGACCATTGACACTACACCGATTATAAATCTATTTTTTTTTAAATGACTGTAGACAGTCGTACATTGTTGTAGAATTTAATAACGTGGAATATAATACTATATAATTATTATTCTAAAACTAACTTTATAAGATATCATTGTTTCATCCATTCATCTATGACGCATCGTTGACAAACAGAGCAAGAGAGTTCTGGGAGAAGGATTACATCCGGATAAATAATGTATCAATTGTTTCCGGTTAGTTAGTTAGTACTACGTGGTGTAATGAGAAAATTAACCCTTTCAATTAAATGCCAAGGACAAGATTTGCTTGTTTTTATACCGTATGAACCAGATTACAGGGAACTGACATATGCCAAAAGCATGGAATTCAGGATTTGGGCATATGTCAGTTCATTGAAGTATCATTCATCTGGTTAACCCTTTCAGAGCGAGGTCTGATTCTAACCGAACAAAAATATGCAAAATCTTTTCACTGCTAAGGACACCAAAATCTTCAAAATTTGCTCATTCTTACACCAGAAAAATCAAATATCAATGCAATGACATAATATGTCAGTTCACTGAAATCTGATTTAAATTGGAAAAGAACAGGCAAATCTTGAAGAATGTATGTGTCCTTAGCGTTGATAGGGTTTAAATAACATGTACATTTTCAAGAGTTTGCATAGGTCTATTTCAGTCGGGTTAGAACCACACCTCGCTGTGAAAGGCTAAAGAGCTGGGATAAGGAGTATTGCCCCTCACTTTCCTTAATTGCATCGCTGCACTGCGCTGTCCTAGCATTCATTCGGGCCATGACTAAAAAGGCAAAGGGGACCCTTTGTGGATTAATTGTTGCAGATAGTTACAGTATTTCACTTTTACCCTACCTCACCCTCTTCTTCTTCTTCTACTTCTCTTTCTTCTTCCAGTAAAACTGACTGACTCGGCTGGACCGAGTATTATATAGTATTACTGTCAATGCGCATTCATTTCAAGGTGTCTGTTACACACCTTCTAAACTTGAGAGCTGTTTATTTTTATTTTTATTTTGTTTTTATTCAATAACTTATGGGGTCTTTAAAATGCCACATTTTTCATCCTGTTCCAAACAGCATACAATTATACAGCGATTAATGATTTCATAATTATTAATGAAATATTGAATTACACCCTCTTTCTCTCTCTCTCTCTCTCTCTCTCTCTGTACAGTCGACATGAGAAGACAAAGTTATTTAAGTTTTAAAAGATGCTGGACATCACCCAAAGAATATGTTGTTGTTGGTTTTTTATTACATCATAAAACAATCTATATTACTTTTTTACGTTTAAATACATCAATATGTACATGAAATGTGATTGTATTATACTTTTTACCCAACCACCCATGATAAAATAATGACAATAATACTGATAATGACAATGATAATAATAGTAAGAATAGTGACAGTGATGATAGACTATGGAGGATAATACATAATGAGATTAAAGTGAATCATTACACTTACACTATTGTCATTGTCAATGGGATAAATCGATCATTCCAGATTGTGATTTCAAAGAAAAGACAAAGGGGGAGATTCCTCTGAAATAAATATTTATGATACAGTTAGTTGTGACACAGCTGTGACAAGGATTTAACCCTTTCACTGCCAACGTTATATCTCAAACTACTAACTAGAGACCTCAAAATCTTCACGATTTGCCTGTTCATTCACCAGATAAATAATATTTCAGTGAACTGACTGAATTTTAGGCTTTTGGAATATTATGTCGGTGCACTGAAATCTTATTTATCTACTATAGGCTATAGGAACAAGTGAATCTTGAAGATGTTGTACAATCTGTTTTGTTAGAATCGGAACTCGCTGTGAAAGGGTTGACGTAGCTATGACGCTGTTATCAGTCAACTCTACTCTCATGTAAGTGTGACGTAGCTGTGACGGAGCTCTGGCGTGAATGTGATATAGTTATGACTCATGTCACTTCCACAGCATTAGGAACCAAACAAACAAACGGATTACACAATCAAATGGCATATACATTCCTCAACAGCCGATGACGACATAAGCAAAGAGAATACAGAGTGTCAAAGTTTGCAATGATGAATCTAAGACTTGGCGCCTATAGATTTTTCTAAACTAAACTTTAACAAAAAGAAGAAAACTTGTGGAATAACACAATGTCCAAAAGACATTCATCATGTTATAGATACCCATACGTATGTCTGTCTACTCATCATATGTATGCTGTTATTGGCGTCAAAGTAGTTCAACATTGACTTGACTTATCATTTTTTGTCGTAAACTCTGTGATGAAACACTGGCTTGACTTGCATATATTGTGTCGTAAACTGTGATAAAAAGTACAGTGTAATTTGTAAATAATCTATGTAGCTCCCCGAGTTCAAGAACATCGTTGACTGTTTGATATTGTTTATTGCACGTCATGGCCAGTTTGTTTTTTTCGTCTTTTTTTTCATCATATTTCGCATAAATTCATTCATAAATTTCTACTCTTTTCATTAATTATTCATTCATTCATTCAAAATATTCGACTCTATACTTTAATTCATTCATTCGTAAAATCTACTCTACTCAATTATGAATTCATTCATTCATTCATAAATTTCTACTC
The DNA here is from genome assembly GCA_031471865.1 of Melibe leonina. NCBI lineage: Eukaryota > Metazoa > Mollusca > Gastropoda > Nudibranchia > Dendronotidae > Melibe > Melibe leonina. Next base: position 7,758 of record JAUEKZ010121253.1, on the reverse strand, counting down.
TTATTCATTCATTCCTTCCTTCATTAATTCACTCATTCAATATCTTTTATATATTGTTGTATTGACCGACAGTTATTGCCAATATCTATCACCCATACTGTTTCCATATCTCTCTCCTTCTTCCATGTTTCCACGCCACTAGATAAAATGTCATCTTCTATGATTGCTTTCGTTGAAACAATCCAATCCACAATCCTGCCGTATCCATATGTTTACCTTGTATCAGGTCTTTATCAAATTTAATCATTGTCCGACTGAAAATTATTGAACATTTAATTTGTGCTTTACGTACAGAAAACCAATCGTCAGTGGTCTCATTTCTCCAGATATTAAAATTTGTATTTAATTTTTTTTTTAAACAATGATAATAAAGCGCAAATCTATAGCGCGTTATGTCGAAACCTCAAACCGCTTTACACGTATGCTCCCCCTAACCAACAGCAAACATTGAAACACATAGGACAAGGCGAGCGCCTGTTAGGCTTGCGACAATTTGTTTGTGGGGACAAGGACTTTGCTGTATGGAGGGCCAGGTACCAATTTCACGGCTGGGTCGACAGTGGGGTTTTTTTCGGTCCCGGAAAAATCCCGCTCCTAAGGGGACTCGAACCCAGTACCTTCGGCACAACAGTCCGCTGCTTTACCAACTGAGCCAATGCGCTCCCGACACGAGTTTTTAACCACCCTGTATAGGCCAATTGTATGTGACATCATAATAATACATGTTTTCATTTTGCCAGCAAGAACAAGTGAACAATCTGTTACTTCTTCGAACCCCCAGACCTTCCGGTTCCGATGCGGACGGTCTACCTACTGAACCACGGCGCCAATAATACTGTACTGTCAGAGACAGCATAACTCTGTGGCTGTTGAGCGATTCACACATAGAGTCAACAATGGCTGAGTAATCTTTGGTACAATAATCTGTTGTTGTTGTTGCTGCTGCTGCTGTTGCTGTTGATAGTGTTGCCACTTTTGATGTTATATTGTTGTTGTTAAAGATGATGATGATGATGATGATGATGATGATGATGATGATGATGATGATATTGTTAATGTTGCTTTCTTTACGTCGCTAAGAGAATTGTTATAAACATCACAAACATGTTTCATCCTTCATATGACTTTGGCATTCCTTTTATCAAAGCTGGCAGCTCTTAGCCACCCCAAACATCTCTCTCTCCCTCTCTCTCTCTCTATCTATCTATTTATCTATCTTTTTTCCACTCTCTGCCTCTCTTTCTCCCTCTCTCTACCCATATCCTCGTCCCCATTCTTCCCTTTCCTCGTCCTCATTCTTCCCTACCCTCATCCTCCCTCCCTCCTACCTATCTCCCTCCTTCAGTGTTGATTTACATTCATTTTCCCTGTCATGTGGTATTGTTGCTGTGTGCGTGTATGTGTGTGTGTGTGTGTGTGTGTGTGTGTGTGTGTGTGTGCATGTGTGTGTGTGTGTGTGTGTTTGTGTATGTATATGTGTGTGTGTGTTTACCTTTACATCAAAAATGACACATCACACTGCTTAGTTGGGTCGATGGTTTGTCGTGTACGATGACACATCTTTACGACATGACTAATTTTTCACACACTTGTAAATGTTATCGACCGCATTCGATGAGTCAAAATACTCACAGTACTGCCAGAATTGTCTCTACTAGCATTTAACCCTTTCATTGCTAAAGCCACTAAAATCCTCAAAACTTATCTGTTCTTATACAAGATAAATCAGATTTCAGTGAACTGACATATGCCAAAAGCCTGATAATGAGGCTTTTTGCATATGTCAGTTCACTGAAATCTGATTTATCTGGTATAAGAACACGTACATTTTAAAGAATTTGCATATAATTCAGTTGGGCTTGAATCAGACCTCACAGTGAAAGGGTTGACATGCAAAATTGTGTGATGGTGCCTTTCAGGGGGAAAAAAACAATAAACGGCGTTTACTAGTTGTTGCTGGCAAAATGAAAACATGATGATGACGTCAAACGCAATGGGTCTATAATAATATATAATACTGTCATTCGTACTGAGTTACTGTGATGAGACAGGGCTGTTTTTTGCCATCATAATATGCCTTAGCTTGTCGGATTGGTTGATGAGTTGGTTGGTTAGTTGGTCGGTTGATTGGTTGGTTGGTTGGTTGGTTGGTTGGTTGGTTGGTTGGTTGGTTGGTTGGTTAGTTTGTTGGTTGGTTGGTTGGTTTGTTGGTCGGTTGATTGATGTGTTGGTGGGTTAGTTGGTCGATTGGTTGGTAGGTAGGTTGGTTAGTTTGTTTCTTGGCTGGTTGGTTGGTTGATTTCGTGACCTTATAAAACACATTTCAGGTCATACCAAACGCAGAGCTTTCTAACCAAGTGAACGTGCGGCCACACAGGCAAGTGACCCCGTAGTTAGGTACCAGTGCACAAGACATGGGGGATGACCATAAGTCTGTCAGGACGACAAGCAGGACCAAGAATGAACTAACAGATACAAATCAGCTGTGTGTGTTTGTGTGTGTGTGTGTGTGTGTGTGTGTGTGTGTGTGTGTGTGTGTGTGCGCGCGTGTGTTTGCTTGTTAAGGGAGCACGGAAGAGAGTGCTGGGAAAAGTAAGAGGATGTATAAAGCCAAAAGAGAAGAAGAAACAGAAGTAGTGCGCACCAGAGGCGCCCGCCAACCACCAACCAACAAACAAACACACCACGCAGAGATAAAATGGAGGACTCACTCGAATATGTATCTCCCCTGTCACAATATACTGCCACCGGACCAAGCACTCTTAGTAGCTACTTTTCCTTCCCATGACGCAAAGCGGCTGGCGGGACGGCTACTAGAATAGATTTTAACCCTTTCAATGCCCTTTTAAGCTGCTAACTGGATATAAAAATCTTCAAGATTTGCCTGTTCTTATTCCAGATGAATAAGATTTCAGTGAACTGACATTTTATAATATGGTATATGAAAATTATGCTATGACACATAATCTGGGGTATAAGAACGCATACATTTTTAAGATTTTGATTATTCTGCTTGGTTAGTGTCAGACCTAGCTGCGAAAGGGTTAACATTTAAATATTTCATTATGTACCTTCTGACGTCCCTTCAATTCATTCAATTCGATCATGGAGCATATGCAGCTCTTCAAATCAGTGTTATCATTAGATCCAGCTGTTCTTCAATGATCAGAATGCTTACGAAATTAAATTTGTATTCACGCTTTCAGCATTCAATGCTAAAATTTTTCTAATCAAACTAAAAGCTGACTATCAAAATCTTCAAGAATTGCCTGCTGAATTTGCACCTGACTTTTATCATATGTCCGTTCACTGAAATCTGATTTATCTGATATGAGAACATGTTCATTTTTGAAGATTTTCGCACATTTCAGTCATTTCTCGGACAAAAATTAGACCCCGGCTGTGAAAGGGTTAAATTATCACGTGCTGATGTTGTTCTTCAGTGTTCACATGCCTTGGATATTTTATAACAAGTGTAATGGCATTCTCATGCCGGTCATAAAATAATGTGAATAGACTGTATGCGTTGATGGCAAAACACTCACAACGATGACTATTGTGTCATGCTGTTATTGAGAAGGGGGGGGGGGGTCCACACAACTCACGTGGTTGCGGTCATGATGTCATTATGACGTCAAACGCATATAGACTGTATACGTTTGACGTCATAGTGACAAGTGACCACATGGCCGCAACCCAGTAAGAAGTGTTTCCCTTTATCTCACTCATAATATCACCAAAACACAAGCGTGTGTGTGTGTAGCACAGTGCGGTCATTGCTGTGAGTATTTTGCCTCAACGCATACCGCATACTAATACTACTGTCTTTTGCCTCTAACAATTTGGAGATTGAAATATCCATGAGTCATGCTCTTGTTGTTGTGTCTCAGTGTTCCTCTCCATTTATGGTCATGGTCGTGTTGATATGATTTTTAATAAAAGAAAGAAAATAAAGTCAAATTACAAAACAAACAAAATTACCAGAGATTTCTTTCCTTGTATATTACAATAGTGATACTTGAGTCGTCGTTCTGTGCATCAATCTTATAGGAAATGTACGTGCCATGTCAACGTGGGCAGATGTCAAAGTAAAGATGTGTGTTCATGAACTGTGTGATAAAATAGGCTGTCAACCACTCCCCTTGTCACACCTCAAATTCTGTTACGGAGTGATCGTTATGAAACGAAGGCAGCTTGAAGCAGTGTCGTGGGTGGAATTCAACAACGTAGTTAAAAATGAAGAGAAAGGTAATAATTGACGGGCAAAAGATAAAATGACGCCAACGTTTCGGCCTAAGACCTTCCTCGTGACAGACAAAACAAACGAAATAACGAAAATATTAATTAAATAATTATAATTGTACTTATCGGTTTCAGTTTATGATCAGATTTGTCTCCACGGATGGGCAGATGTCAAAGTAAAGATGTGTGTAAGAGTTATGTTCATGAATACTGTGATAAATATGAAACGATTCCTATGAAACGATTGCATCTTTAAGCAGTGACGTGGGTGGAATATACAACAACGTAGATAAATATGAAACGATTCCTATGAAACGATTGCATCTTTAAGCAGTGACGTGGGTGGAATATACAACAACGTAGAT
>JAUEKZ010121037.1:0-15462 GCA_031471865.1 Melibe leonina | reverse complement strand
TATGGCGCATCCCTATGTCTGTATGTAACATTGTAAAATAATTTCCCCGTTGAGGGATCAATAAAGTTATCTTATAAAGTTATCTTATCTTATTTACCCTACATCGCTTGTTGTTATCTTTTAATGTCTTTCTTTCTCAGACTATAGTGATTCATATTAAATATGGAAGCGGATCGAGGTAGATGAAGACGCAGAAGAGCAGAGGAGATAATAAAAAAAGAGTGGGAAGGGGAAACGCTTTGACAGTGGGTATGAATGGTAAAACAGGGGGAGTGGCTGACATGCCAGTACTATAGTAGAGGATAAGGAAAAACAAAACACAAAATCGACGTTTTAGCCTTAGGTCTTCATCAGGACAAATAAAGCAGGTTATAGTTACATATAGAACATAGAAAGAAGCAAAGACAAAATTGATTCAAAAGAATTGAAAAAAAAAAAGAAAAGCTCAGCTGATTCCTGGAGCGGCTGTAAATATCCAGAGCCGGGGTCTGGAAACCCGCTCAGAGAAGAATGACTCTGTGGCTGATGTGGGTGGTATGGATGTGTGTGTACGCGCGCGCGCGTGTGTGTGTGTGTGTATGTGTGTGTGTGTGTGTGTGTGTGTGTGTGCGTGTAAGCGACTGTGTCACAAGAAAGAGGAGGTCAAGAAGGAGGCGTATGGGGTAGAAAAGGAGGTTGAGGGAAAAGAAGTGTAAGAAAATGGAAGAGAAATTGGTGGGTTAAAAAAGAAGAGTTTTAAAGATAGGCGATAGTGGGTTGTGAAGAGTGACAGTCTGTATTTTAAAGAGCGATGCTAGGTCTTGAAAGAGTAATGAGACAAGTGAGAGGGTTTTTTTTTTTTAAGAGACAGAGAAACGTGACGATGGCACGAAGCGAAGAATAAAATTGTCATTCAAAGACAAGCACAATTGTGTTATTAGTTATTGTGGATGGGAATATAATTTGTATTGCCTGAGGGACTGAGCGAGCAAGGCAATGAATTGCGTGGTAGATGATGGAGCAATACAGGAAGCATGAACTGATATTGACGACAGGCTCGCAGTCAAGATATATCATGATGGGAAAATTGCCGCTTACAGAAGAAATATACCCTTAAACCTCATTGTACCGCCAGGTATGGGGGGAAACACTAAGTTGGCGATATAACGAAAAGTATATGCATGTGATAAATGTTCTTAAATTGACGTTGGCAGTATGCGAGAATGGCGATAAAGTGGGTGGTGGTTTAACTCTTTCAATGCTAAGGACTCACAAAATCTTCAAGACTTGCCATGTTCAAGCCTGAACTTCAGACCTTTGACATATGTCAGTTCACTGAAATCTGATTTATCTCGTATAAGATACGTACATTTTCCAAATTTTTCATATTTCAGTTTGGGTTATAATCAGACCTCGCTGTTAAAGGGTTAAGTGTCATCTTATAACCCAGGCAGTGGATGTTGAGCCAGGTCGAGGTTTTCTAGTCTTCTCATGTCGCATTTCAACTACATACTTCCGTATTTTTCTGCGCTCTTGGGATTTGATGGGCACTGGCTATTATCCAATACTAGTTTGCTCATTACCACGAACTTGGCAACATTGCAGGCATTGTGTACCAGGATAGCGACATAGCGCAGGACGGTAGGAACTTTTGTTCGATTCCAACCTGCTTTCTAAGTTTTTCATTGAGCAAGAACATCAACCTTTTAAGCCGCACATAACCAGGAGTAAAAATGGATGCCCTTCCCCCATGTTCACAATCGGGCTGGAAAAGTAATCTGGGAGGGTGGCAAGTGATTGTTGGCTCTCGATATGTAACTCGAGGTCACACTTCCTGCGCTCAGACAATGGAGCAATCGGATGTTTAATGCCACTCGGTCTATATATATCTTTATTATCTTAATCCCATTATTTTAAGTACTAAAACGATTGTGTAAAACTTTCCACCAGGCATATCAATAACACATTGCAGCTTTTAGAAATACGTTGCAACATAATATAACCATAAAGAACACCCCCATAAGTAGCATCTGTCAATAAACGATTTCCTTCCATCCCGGCCAATACCATTCTAATTATTGCGGATCAGTTACTGATTTCAACATTCTCTTCGCACACGAAAGCTTTAGGAGTAACTGACCACGTTTAAATGCGCAATACCAGCCTAACAAGCCCAAGCCGAGTCAGCCAGATGATTGAAAAGAGAAGATACGAATAAGAGGAGGAAGAAGAAGAAAACCAGAATAATCGCGACTTTTCCTCTTTGGCATCATAGTCACTGCGGTCACTGACCAAAGGTTGTCTGACGTAGGTGGAGATGATAAGAAATACTGACGGACTGTTCCAATAGAGCTCCTATGCCCTGCTGGGATCCTCAATTAACACGTTTCCTTATCTACAGATAACACGCCAGTTGTACCAAACGGGGATGAAATGTCTGCTCGAGGAGTACTCAAACTAGACAGGATGTTCGCCTCGGTCTATCCAATCCCTAAAAGAGTTATCAAAATGTCTATCAGACAAGGAAACAAAGGCCGAAACAAGCTGACAAACTAAATCTCGTTGGTTGGTCATTACATATCCTGTTTTACGCGTTTAATGGCATGGCACTAGAAATAATCCCGTTATTCAAGTGATATGCAGTACAGATACGAAATAAGTCTATGGAAAGCAGAGACACGGGGAAGCCAAGTTGATCAACGCGTTGCCTTATACTGGTAGCCAGGGAGTTTGTGTCTTGCTACGTCCCAAGTTCGACACCTCATGTGGTAACTTTTCTACTTCCCCACTTTCCTGCTTTCTTTGATTATGTCTCTTTTCTTCACTGCTTATTTATTCTACACATGGCACAACTATTTTCAGTAAGTGCTCGCTCCCCATTTTGCAAAACATGTATGTCGTATGAAAGACGGAACTCTTCTGGTACAATGAAAGCACTGCCACGCAGAGATTAGTTGAAACCTTTGGACAAATTGAGGAATCACGCACGGACATGTCAAAGAGTCATGGTGTACTGTCTAGCACCGGGTCAACCGCAGTCTTAGCACTTCCCCACAATGCCGAGCCTTTGACGAGAGAGAGGATGAAATGCTGGGAAATAAGTAGCAAACCACAGACCGAATTAAAGGCGACGGACGACGGTCATTATCATCATCACATCTCGTTTTAGAAGGCTGTCGACAAGTAGCGATACCTTTTTTCTATTAAGTGGTTTTTTTTTCAGGATCATCTCTCTAAATTTTCTATAGCGACAATTACACCTTTTCCAGAGCAAATAGAACAAAATAGCCAAGTCAAATTTTTCATAGCGAATCCAAATTCGGTTTTTTCTAATCCGAATTCAACAACTCTATTGACGTCGTCAATAACGTGACTAGGGATTTAACTGACTGTGATAAAGTCGTTTTATAATGTGATTTTGTCACGTTTGTCCTAATGAAGGCCAAGGCCTTGGACCGATAGTCGATCATGGCATTTTGTCGTTATTTTATACCTGTATCACAACAATTTCTCCCCCAGTTCATCACAAGCTCAGTGGTCCATTATAATAGTCACACTTTTTCTCCTCGCTAACGTTCAGAATTGATTTCAGTAAGCACTGTTTATGACTTTCTGTATTCATTCAATTGCCAACCTTCCCTGTCGGTGGGCTTTCTGCGGAAAGATGTTTTAAGCCTCATCCGCCCGGTTAGAACGACTCTAGCTTAGCTTGTGTAATTTGATTTGCTGACCAATCGAATATTTCAAAGCGCACTCACTCGTAATTGTTATTACTAATAATAATATAATTATCATAATCATTGATGTTATTGATATTATAATACATACACAAATGTTCAATTACCAGCACCATAATTGAATGGACAGAGCGTCCACCTCGGAGCTGGTAGGTCGAGGGCTCGAATCCCAAGCAGGTCATACATATCCCATGTCACTGCTAATGACACCAAAATCTCCCACAATTGCCTGTTCTTATACCCGATAAATCAGATTTCAGTTGGCATATGTCAGCTCAGTAAAAACTGATGTATCTGGTACGAGATAACTTATAATTCCAATACTTTTCATATTTCAGTTGGGATAGCATCAGACCTCGCTGTGAAAGGGTTAAGACGTCAAATCGTCAATGTAACCGCTCTCTCGCCTTGTGCACGGCCAATATAGGAGCAGGACTAAACCTTTTTTGCCCCGTGTCCGTGGGCTGGGACATTCCAGAGAGCTCTACCTTCATCATCATATGGCAACACGTTATCTTGCTTAGTAAGCTCTGTCTTTTGTATGGCTTAAAATGTGTTAAAAGCCGATAAGCAGGGAACAACTGAATACAACACACAGGATTTTTATTCATCTATCTTTGTCTATTTTAGGTTCGTAATCACAGTAATTTATTTTCCCATTCATTATTTTGTATCTCGTTATCAAGAATATGCTGATGACGCAAACATTTTTTTTTTCAGTATTGATTTTGAAAAAAAACAAAAACAAAAAAAACAGCGACGAATAATATGCACGCTACTGGCAAATCCAATAAAGAATCGGAGTGGCAATTAAAAAACGGGAGGAGAGAAGACACGAGGATGTGACAAAGGACAGGCAGGATGACATTATGCGGTACTAGTCCTGTCTGGGCCTGGCCTGCTGAATTGATTGAGGTAAAGGGCGAAGCGTGATAGTACATAGCAATCAGCTACCCTGCCGGGCCTAGTACATAGGTTACTGTCTTGTGCTGGCGGCTAGGCGATGGGTGCTGCGGAAGGGTCAAGGTTCGAATCCCTGAATTTTGTCGTTGTCTCTTTTTTTGCATGTTAATTAATACCTTTCTCTTCATGACTTAGAATCCACCCGTTGTCACTTTATTACTTCCCCATTTTGCTGCAATCTCTACTTTTTTGCTTCTCATATGCATTGCCTAGTATTTTACGTGTGGCTCATTTCAAGTTTCTTTCAGAGCTTGCTCCACATTTTACTATTTAATATCTTTTGAGGTATAAGAATGAGATGTGAAGAAATAGTCCGGACGAAAACATTAGTCATATTCTCAGAGAGAAGAAATAAAGATATTGGAGGCTAGCTGTAAGTGGATATTTTTAATCTGTTTCCAAAATTTAAACCCTTTTCTTCAAAGTCAAAAGTGAGTCTGTTCCGTAAAATGCTTTGCAGACATTTTTTTTTTTATCTCTGCTCGTCGCTTTCTTTGTTATCAATACCTTTGGCTTCGTGATAACTTCTATTCAATTACCCTTCCGATCCATCCCACTCTATGGTTTTCACCCTCCTCGCCTTCTGCCTTCATCCTTACCACTTCATTCTTCCTACTGTGTTTTCGCGCTGATTAGTAATAAAAACAGGATTTCTCCTTGACACTTAGACCAGCCTAAACCAATCACTCGTTGCTTAGAGGGATTCAAACCCCTATCAACGCCTTACTTTAACACTTTCAATGATCAAACTACTTATTACATACATCAAAATCTTCACAGTCCACGTCGTGTCTTAGACAAGATCAACTCGGTTACAGCAAGCAGACATATTCCAAAAGCCTGAAATCCATATAGATCTTATTTTTCTGGTATAAGAACATGCAAATTTGGAAGATTTTGCATATTTCAGTTTGGTTAGAATCAGACATCGCTGTGAATGGGTTAAGCTAATTTTACCTAAAGATATCTGTTTGGCCCCACAAAACACACACATACACACGGGCACATACACACGTGCACACACATACACACACACACATATACTGACTTCGATTTTGTTATCAGAAACAAAACAAAAAAATCCAAAATTTGATGAGTTCGTTCTTCACTCTCACTCTCTCTCTATATATTTTTTTTTTTTTTTTTTTCATTTCACCATTTCAAAATTGACAGTCATTGAATTTGATATCTACCTTCCATACGATGGTGAATTTTAATCATGCATCTATCACTTTATAGGAATAAATGTAGATATCAATTCCACTCGCTTATGAAAAGTTTGCTGGTGAAATATTATTTATAAATGAAAAGCGTAGACTGGAAAATAGATCTCCAACTTCATTAATCTTCTCACATTTCTGCATTACCCCACGGAAATCTACTTATTCAATGCTATTCTGTTCATCAACATGTTTATATTGGAAACCATCGTCTCTCCTTGGGTTGTGTTGAGAAAAAATCCCATTCCCTGTCAATGTGTTCATTATATATTAAGCCGAACAGCTTCCTCTTCCCATTTCTAAGAATTTGTTTTCCCTATTCAAGTCCATTTATTCGTCGTATGGAATGGCCATCGTGTTTTGAATTATTGCATTTCCATCTTTCTTTTTATGGCAGCTATGAAAATAACTACGTCTCCCCCTTGACGACGTTTCTATTTCTGCTATTGCCAACGAAAACGAAATCAGATAATTTGTTTCTTTTCAGTCAATGTATGCTTTTTTCCGAGCTTTTTTTTAATGAAATTCTTCATTTGAATATATGTTTGCGTTCTTTGTTCTTTTGGGGGGCGGGGGTGGGGGTTGATATTTTGATTGAGTTCTAATGAGTCAACAAGCGTTCGCGTTGTCAGATATGCAAAATAAAAGTAATGTCTTGTCTTATCTTATGATATGATGTCGTGTCGCTGGCGACGGGCCGATTTTTTTTCTTTCTGTTAGGGGTTCTCGGGTTCGAGGTAGGTGGCAGATATAGTTCTCTTGGAGGTTAACGTTACATTCGGAGTCCCATTTCTCTGGCTTTGAAAACGTCGTCCACGTCGGAAAACACCTATCATTATGGCTTAACATGCGTTATAATATATCCTTTGTCTTCCTAGAAAATTATGCATTGTAAAACACATAGATCCAGGGTAGCCTCGGGCTATGCGCTGGTTAAGTATTCATGATTTGTATCAGGCCTCTTATCTCCTTTATTTATATCTAACCACCAGTTTTCGGTCGCTTGTGACCGGTGGGTGTTTGTCGGTGCAGGGCGTAGATATGTCTGAACGTAGCCTAAGACGATTGTTTCCAGGCCATCTCTTGGACAGGTTGATCAATAATGATCAGGACTGGGAAAATGCCATGGAGATTTCCGATTATGGCAGGAAGTATAATGAACCCCGCTATTTGGCATTGCTTTATCTTCATTTCCTCAACCCTTCTCTCCCCGAAAGGAGAATGATGGAACACCATGCTGTTCTATTTCGATAATCGCAATAATTTATAAAGAGAGTATCGATAATATCTACTAAAAATAACACTGTGGTTGTTAAAGGTCTAGCATCAGTCGTAAAAAACATTGATAGTTTCGCATCAACAACAATATCTCGAAGCATCATGCTTTGTGGAGCCAGTGAGGTAATTGCCACTTTAATGTCATTGCACTTCATGAAAGAAGATAAACATTTCTTTGTCGCTTTTTTTATAGACTTTTATAGACTTTTATAGGCTTTAGTAACAATATTTTTGAATATTGATGGCATTAGCATTCAATTAACATTTTTCCCCTCATTTTTCTCACTTTTAAAGACAAAATCAGAAAACTTGATTAAAAAGCATTCTCACCCAGGATTGTCTAAGGAAGGGAGTTGAGTCAAGATGGCTTTGTTGGAAGATGTTGGTACGCCTGGTACATTAATCAGACAGTGGCTGCAACTGCGTGAGGCATCAAGCATCTATTGGGGCTGAAAGGAAAGGGATCGCAGCTTTTTCTTTTTGTGCCTGTCGGTGAATCTGTCAGGGAGAAAAAGAAAGGGGTATCAGAAAAACTACCTGGATCTGTGTCGTGGAATAAAATAATGAATGTGAATCAATATGAAAAAACTTCGTGTGATGCATAGATTAGATAACGTTGCACAAGAATATGACAATCCGAAAACGAGCACAAACAGTTAAAATCACCAACGGACATTCCGATAAAGACATTGGTTGTTTTTTTGTTTTTGTTTTTCAACAACGAAGGTTGACGTTGCCGATCTTATTTTTCAATAAGTAGGTACGACATGGCCGGGTTTCAAACCGCATGCCTACCAGTTCCGCAGCGGTTGCTTCACCTTTTCAGCTACGTAACCGATCGTGAATGTTTAAAGACCTGCATGCTTTTTATTTTTATTTTTTTTCATTTTTGCTTGCTTTAATTTGGAACGTATGGAGGTTTTTTTTACCAGTCTATCAAAAAAAAATTTAAGTAAACTGTGCGAGATTTTATCCTTTCCGCACGATTTTATTCCTACACACCTTCGACCTCAACCCATATCTACATATCTAATGATCATTCTTTAATTTTTGTCTCTCTTGAGCTAAACGGGTGAGTACTTTTAGTATTATTTACTAATATTTGCGTTTTTTTTGTTTGTTGTGTCTGTCCTGAGGCAGCGCTTAGGCCGAAACGTTGACGTCATTTTGTCTTTGCCTACCTCATGTCTGTTACTTATATATATATATATGGCGTCGGACTCTCGTGTAAGTGCACAGGGGGTGCTTGCAGACACAATCATCTATTTCTATATCATCCTGTGTAATATCTTTTGGGTCATTAATGTTGTTTTGATTAATTGATGCACTTAAACGTTTAGTGCTGGTAAATCTGTAAGCAGATACACGTTTAGTGCTGGTAAATCTGTAAGCAGATACACGTTTAGTGCTGGTAAATCTGTAAGCAGATACACGTTTAGTGCTGGTAAATCTGTAAGCAGATACACGTTTAGCGACGTGTTTGGTTAGCGCGCGACAGGACTCCCTATGATAGTGTTGGTGGATGCACGCATAGCGCGATACACGATTATCGCCCGACCAAACAAGGCAGGGATGTGGCGGTTGGGCGTTTAGGGACGTCTCTACACATCAATAAGTATCAGCATTACTATGGGTGTTCTTACAATATTTTAGGCGTTTGTTAAGCCTATTGTTATGAAATAGAGTATCCAACTGAATCCATTCCCACCATCACAAGATTGACCGCACAAACTTTGGTTGTGGAGTCTGTTTCTTGGTAGCATGGAACATCATGGTATCATTAAATATAGAAAAAACGTTTTAAAAAACAACCAAACATCAATTATCTTGATACCTCATTTACCCTTGAACTTTCTTTATTGTTGTGAACTTTAAACGAAAGAGAACAAACATTTTCAAAAAGGTTATAGAAATTAATCACAATTGTCATTGTCTTCTTCCATGCCTGCCTGTCATTGGCTTTTTGTAACATGTGAGGAGCGACATCTCCGTCCATTCCTTCACATTGTCTAGCCACATCTTTCTTTGGCGGCCTCTTTTATATTGGCCTTCGACAGTGCCCTGTAATATTGTCTTACACAGGCTGTCGTGTCGAGTGTGGTGATCAAACCAAGCTAGTTTCTGCGCTTTACTGTCACTAGAAATGGTTCTTGTAGACCGGCCCGAGCCAATATTTCTTCAAGGACATCTTCGTTGGTTTGGTGTATAACACACGTATAGTCTTCTGTAGCGTCTACTTTCAAATGCTCTTATTATGCATCAGCTGAAAGTGTCCATGATTCTCATCCGTACAACAAGATTGACCAAACTAGCGATTTGTATAGCTTAACCTTCACTTTGTGACACATGCTGTTTCATAAGATTCCTGTTAGTTGTGTCATTGCTGGTGTTGCCATTCCGATTCTTTTTCTAATATCAGCTGTGCTCGTTCCATCTTAGCTTGATGTCCCACCTAAATATTTTATTATCTCTTCTAGTTTTTCGTCTCCCACTTTGATGTATGAGTTGCTTTTTGCATTGCTGTTTACTTATTCCCATGCCGTATTGCGATTAGAAGTCCACTGCCAGTCTGTTAGGTTTTGTCATTCTGACTCGGTGCCTGCTAATAAGTTAATGTAATCTCAAATTACAAAGAGGATGTGGTGATCCTTCAACACGTCTTGCATAATGCTTTACAGAAATACATTGAATAGCATTGGTGATAGTATGCAGCCTTCTCTGGCTCTTACTATATTGAAGGGAGTTCCCAATCGGTCCTTTACCAGGACTGTGCTATTCGACTTGGTGTACAGTGCCTCAATTGTCTGGATGAGCCCATCGTCAAAATTATATTTCCTCGCGACATTCCAGTCCATCATGCCAAATTCTATCAAATGCCTTTCTGAAGTCTACAAAATTTTGAAATAATTCACGTTGGTGGTAATAAAGGTATTTCTCCGTAAGCACTCAACTGTGAAATTTGTGTTCCGCAGTGCTTCGTTCAGATCTGAAACCTGCCTCTTCTTCGGCTGGAATTTCTTCTGTTCTTGGTTTCAACCTGTTGTGGATTACCGTATTCAGAGCAGGATTTCGTTGGGTGGCTTGTCAAGCTAATTGTTCTGCAGTTTTTGCACTGCTTAAGGTTACCTTTCTTTTGGAGTGGTATGACTATGGATTCAGTCCATTCGTTGGGCAAATCTTTCTCATCTAATATTTTTTTGACAAAGTACAGTGAACACATTTATTACATTTTCTCCTCCAAAATTTAAGAAGTTTGGATGGTATGTTATCGATTCCTGGCGACTTTTTTTATCGCACTTTTCATTTCTTCCCTTAAAATGTTTTGGGTCGCGTTGGTGCCATTAGAATGACAGACTGCACTGAGCACTGAAATCTGCTGGTGTTTAATTCTAAAGTGTACAGGTCTTTGCAGTAATCAGTCCATCTTTTACTCACTTCCTTTTTGTTTGTTAGCAATTTGCCGTTTTTGTCTTTAATTGCCGTTGTTTTTGGTTGCACCGGTTTTGTGGTTAACCTCAGTGTACTAGAGGCAGCTTTGTTGTCTCCTTGTTTCATTCCATGTTTGATGTTATCATATTGACCCATAATCCATCATCCATTTTTATTTTGTGTCACGGAGTTTCCTCCTTACCTCTCTGTTTACCTGTTTGTATTCTCATCAGCTTCAGTGCAAACATATTTCTTGCTCTTCAGGTTTCTATGTTTATTACAGATGTCTTAATGTCTCATCTGTCATCCATTGCTGCTTTTTATCACGTTTTCTCAGTTCTAGTACCTCGTCTACATTTGTACAAAAGGCTTCATTAATGTCCTTTGAAATGGCATCCACATTTTTGCATATTAAGTTTAAAGCTGCAAATTTGCCCAAAAAATAATTTGTGCTTAGAAAATGGCAGCGATTATTGGGTTTTTTAATTTATCAAGTTCGAAACGTAGAAGGTGGTCTTTTGTGCATTTCCTTTTCACAATTTTAATTTGAAGGTTCCAAGTACAAGATCGTGATCACTGTCAATGTCTGCTCCTGGGTACGTTCTTGTCTTTGCTGTTGTTTTGCTTAATTTGTAAATCATCTCTCTGTGAAACGTCCCTGGCAGGGTCAAAGTCTGGCTATTCTTTTAACTAGCCTATTATCTTACTTACCCCTGGGCGCTTATACTTATACGACCATAGCAGTTGCAAGTGCCCTAAAACTCTCAACAAACAAAACAAACCTTTCAATCGAGGTCTGATTCTAACCCAAAGGAATATGCGACTTCTTGATATATGCCAAAAGCCTGAAATGTCAGTTAACTGAAATCTGATTTATCTGTTATAAGAATAGGCAAGTCTTGAAGATGTTGGTGTCATTAGCATTGAAAGGGTTAAAGAGTTGGGGTGTCAGGATGTAATCAATTTGATGATGTACTTGGTCGTCAAGGGAATGCCAGGTGGTGGTTCTTTTCATATTTTGTGTATGTAATGTACAGTGTATTGGCAATGGTGATGTTGTGTGTCTTGGCAAATTCAAGAAGTCTCAAGCCTCCGTTATTTGTTTGTCCGCATCCGAATTGACCGACAGTTACAGGCCAATCTTCGTAAGCATCTGGCCCCACTTTAGCATTCCAGTCACCTTGTACTATGAGAATAACTTTCTTCGGTGCTCTTGTACTGGTATCTTCAATGTTCCATAATATTTTTCATTTCTTTGTCCTCATAATCTGATGTTGGTGCATAGACTTGTATAATTATAATTGTTATGCTGTATGGCCTCGCTGCAATGTGTATCTTCATTAGTCTGCTGGAGATAGGGGTACATTCAGTTATTGAGTTGATGTTTTCTTTCTTAACTACATAAGTTACTCCTTGTTGGTGTTTCGTGTATCTTCTCCGGAAAACTTATTTCTCCAGTGGCTGTCCACATCATTTCTCAAAGTCCCACAATGCCGCATCTATAGCGAGTGACTATTGGTAAAAATTGAGGGTGTTTCAGGAATCTGCAACTGTTTTCTACAAGAAATGGGAATACAAAATTCAGGTCAATTAGAAATTACTATCAGGAATAATTGGAAGCAATGCACTAATTTATCCATAATTGTTGTGCTTTTAACAATGAAAGACATCCATACATTGCAGAAGACCAAGTCAACCGTCTAGTCAAATAAATACATTAAAGAAAAACATGTCCTCTATAGGGGAATGTTATTTTTCTTATTATTTTAAAAGTCTTAAATAAGTTGCATGCTGCACAAGATAAGTAGATGAGAAGGTGTTTCAGTTTGTGTTCATTCTATTATCATAAGAAAAGTGTAAAGCGATTAGTTCAAATTGGATTTTTAAAATGGTTCATGTAATTCAATTCATATGATGATAATGAAGAAGTTAAATAAATGAGAAGTATAAGAAGATGATCTCAACAAAATCAAAACCATATAATGCTTAGAAAGGCGTATAACAATCTACATAAAAATATCATCCTAAAAATCAAATTTAATTGTTCTGGTATAATAAATTATAGTGTCAAGCACAGCCTCAAGTTGATGCCTAACCGTGCAAACGCCTCTGGCCGCTCAAGGTAGACATCGTGTTACACAGGCCGAAGCGTGCCATACCTGCCTGGATTATAATTTGACAGCGATAAGGTGTAAACGCCTAAACTTAGAGATATAGTGATTACAATATTAAACAATTATACAATCTAGAGATGAAATATAAGTATATTAGCTTAAAGATATGATATATATAGAAAACTTACCGTTTTGTGCCAAAATTCGACGCAAACATGAAGAAAAACGGGTTTACTCTTTGACTGGTGGATGCACGGTTACCGCGACCGATGTGTGGGTAAACCCGTTATGCTCGTTTAGATCACATGACTATTAAGGCATTATTTGTAAATTGTTTTAGTTACATATGTAGAGGAGGCAAAGCACTTTTACATAAACTAAAAGAATCCGACGCCATCGATATATATATATATATAAATACATGTATATATCCACGATCTTAACAAAGTATAGAATACTAAATGTCATTCGAAAATGGAAGCCACGGAAAGTATGCTTGTATGATTAAAGTCCTGCTGGAAATGTGTCACTTCAGTTTCCGAAATGGACGCTGTACCTTATGGGCCAGGGTGCCCCTGACAAGATAATCGGCTGATCGATGACCAGCGTGGCCCGTGCTGGCTCTGTGGGTATGGCTACGGCTCGGCAATGATCAACCCTTTGTCAAATCCCTTCTCGATGAATGGCCTGTCGGTTCTTCCGTCCTCTTGGTGCTGGTCGGTCTGTGCAGTTGCAAAACCGGGCTTCGAACCGGGCCTTGGTCCATTTTAGGTCAAATAATCAAAAGCAATGCTCTCTAAACAGGTCAACGTGATGCCACACAAAGATGAAAATTGACGGCCCACTCGATTACACACGACGATACTGACAATGGCTAACCAGTCTTAAGGCAAAACATACAGGAGGGTGGTTACATGATAGACTAGTTCTCTATCTATCAAACCAAACAATACACACATCTTATAAATACTACACAACAGAAGATCCCTAATGTATGCGGGCTTGATAGAAAAATATTGATATTTGGTGGTCCTTGTCAACTAATTTTGAACTCAGAACTTTTCTATTTTCCGTTCTACCCCCGTCCCTATAATCCCGAGAGCTAATTGACACCCGCTGACCGATTTTTAGGGAATGAACTCGCAGGGACACGAAATCCTGAACCACCTGTTCGAGATAGACGCTCCACCCCCCTGTGGTGCAGATGTCCTGATTTCCTTTGAGGGAATGCCTCTAGTATGAGAAACACCAGGAGTCTCGGGAGGGATGGAACGGGATTTGGGTTCTGGCTTCTTTTTTTCGGGGAGGGGGTGGGGTTGTATGTGTGTGTGTGTGTGTGTGTGTGTGTGTGTGTGTATGTATTGTGTGAGTGTGTGTGTGCTTGTGGGTTTTTGTTTGTTTGTTTGGTTGTTGTTTTTTGGGGGGGGGGTTGTAATATTGTTTTTGTTCGCCTCCGTTTTGTTTCTGTTTTATTATTTATTTATTTATTTATTTATTTATTTTAGTTATTGGGGTCGTGACCAAGTTGGCCGGGAAAGTCAGACAATGTTGACGGCTAACGCAATTGGACACAATCCATTTTTGTTGTTGTTCACGGAAAGTCATCTTACCACTGAAATTCAAAACGATGCTTGCACTCAGCACGGAGTAGGATATTTTACGAATGGTCACTAAACACTGTGATTAACGTAATTTATGAATTTATTCAGAATCTTTTGTCACGTCAAAATGTTATTTTTAAACCTTTTCAGTGCTAAGGACATCAAAATCTTCAACACTTGCCACATTTTATACCAGATAAATCAGATTTTAGTAAACTGACATATCATCGTTCACTGAAATCTGATTTATCTGGTATAAGAACATGTACAGTTTCAAGATTTTGCATATTTCAGTTGGTTAAAAATTAGACCTCGCTGTGAAAGGGTTAACTATCTAATAGTCAAGTGTAAAAGGCTAATGACATGTGCGTTTAAAAACAGAGAGGATGTTACATGAAATTCAGGCCTTTGGCATAATATGTCCATTCACTGAAATCTTATTTATCTGGTATAAGATCACATCAATTTTTATTATAAATTTGCTTTTTTCAGTTTGGTCACAATCAGACCTCGCTGAGTTAGGGTTTAAAATAAGCTCCAGCATAATATATTCATTACAAACACCTCCAAAAGTAGTAGCTGTAAGTCAAAAATGTCCTTCTGTCGTCATCTTTCTTTACCATTGGCCTTTTGGAATAACCAGCTGCAAAGGTTTGTGTTATCTTTGGAATGCCAAGACATTATCTCATATCTAAAACCCTTTTTCTCCTCGAATTTTGAGAGGTAACGGATTACATAGAAATGCGCACTGACAGTGATATTCAGCAGAGCCGAACCTGTCGTTTCATTTAAAGGAGAAGAAGGTGTAGTATCTTTCTATCTATCTATCCATTTATCTCTTTCTCTCCCACACTCTCTCTCTCTCTCTCTCTCTCTCTCTCTCTCTTTCTCATTCTCTCTTTCTCTCCCTCTCTTTCTCTCTCACTCTATCTTTCTCTATGTATATATTTCTCTCTCTTTCTCTCTTACTCGATCTCTCCCTATGTATATATTTCTCTCTCTTTCTCTCACTCTCTCTCTCTCTCTCTCTCTCTCTCTATGTATATATCTCTCTCTTTCTCTCTCTGTCTCTTTCTCTCTCTCTCTCTCTCTTTCTCTCTCTCTCTCTCTTTCTCCCTCTCTCTTTCTCTCTGTCTCTCTC
>JAUEKZ010120926.1:0-15463 GCA_031471865.1 Melibe leonina | reverse complement strand
AAAATACTCATATTTCGCGTATTTTCGGCCGCAGCGCGTATAAAAATACGCGAAATCATACTGGTTGGCAAGTCTGTGAGTGTTCAAGATGGGTTTTATTAGTATAACCCAAATTCAAGGAGTCTTTGAATTTAAGGAGGCGTGGGAACCCTGTAGATATATTAAACACATTTGTAGCTACGATACCTCACAATGAGTAAAGCACCAATTCTTCACTGATCATTGAAATAAAATATTCTTTGAATTGAAAAGTGAATGAAAATTTTGCAAAACTAAGTGGAACAGCGGGAGGTCACGGAAATTGCATAAGAGACAGGAAAGGAGGAAATTTCTCCTCTGGCTACAAAATTGCTGATTTCCGCGGAAGACCATTGGCACTGTTAAATCTTACACTGTTATAAGTTTGATATTTCTAATTTCCTACAACCCCCACCCTGACGTTTTACTTTTCTTTACCTTTTTAGGCTCTTCAACGGGTTCATAGCCCTCATCTTCAGAGGATGACTCTGATTCTTCACTTTCAGCATGACTTGTGGCTGTATATAAAAAAAAAAGAAATGCATATCATTAGAAAAAGTCACATATGGAAAACTATTACGGCTATATTTGGCAAAATTTGATTACTTGTATAAAATATAAAATTCATATCATTCAGCAATGCAACAGTAACAAATCACAATAAGTGATCAGGACTGCAAACTCCATATCAACCAAAAATAAAAGCAAGAGACAATATGACTTTTAGTAAGACACTGGTAGTGACACAGCACAGAGACAGAGAGCAGTACTGCCAACCCTAGCCCATGAAAATGAGTACAATAGGAAGCCAAAATGAGTAAGATTTTTTTAAAATGCGTACAATCCTGAAATTCAGGTAATTTCATTAGTACTACGTGGTAAACATCACGTCAAAACCGGGCGGTCACGACGAAAAAATTCACGTATTTCTCAAGCTTCAAGTTTGAAATCAAAAAGTTCACAAATAGTCATAAAATCACAACAGGTAACCCACAATATAATAAAAAATGCAAAATATTTCAGCTGTCGAAATGAAAACGGTTTTCAAAACACAAAAAAACGACCGATAGTGACACTGTTTCGAAGCGAGCATTGTGTCAAGATCAAAACAAAATCAGCTTAGTTTCACTTTGAACAGGTAGTGACGACAGTTAATTTCCGGTAGACGGTTACCGATGAAACAGTAATTCGAATCATTATACCTATTGAAACCAGCCGTTAAAGTTGGACAGAACGGCACGTGATAACACACATGCGAACAGGAGCCGACTAGATCAACCCATGACCCTTCTAGGGTTAAAGTACATAAAAAACAAGTGCATGATGTTAAGTTAAAAAAAAAAAAGATTCTACTTTTTGTTCGGTTATAGAAATTCAACAATGTGTAGGATCCTCGGCAAAATGCGTACAATGGACGAAAATGCATACGAATACGCATTTTTTGCGTACGGTTGGCAGCACTGGATAAGATTCTCATCCGCAGCTATTCAATCTAATCCCATTGCCTCACTTCACTCACGTCCTTAATGAACACAAGCCTGTTGGGTTGGGCAAGTTATCGGAAATTACTGTCCTGGAGTTATATTTCCACATGTGTACACCTTAACCCAGTTAAGCAATGGGTCTATGTACCATCAAGGCCTTAAGTCCCATGGACCCGGAGCTTATCCCGGTTTTTGCAGCGTGAAGCGGACAAATGACAATGGTTGCCACCCTCTGGATAGGATGCTGGTCTATCGCAGATTACTTTCCCCAACCCAAATTATGGATTGGTACCCATTTTACACCTGGGTGGGGTGAGGCAATTGGAGCAAATTCCCTTGCCCAAGGAAAAACCGAAGTGCCCCTGGTAGGAATCGAACCCGGTTAGGCCACCGCACCTCCCAAGGCCTTAAGATACTTTTTTAAACATACGATTCTATTGGTGTATTTCTTAATCATTTGAGATTGAAATACATCATCTCCTCTCAAACACAAGGACACTCCTAAACAATACTTCAACTTACATCTCAATAGTCTTTCTGTGTTTGAACCAGACACATGATGTATCAACTCGTTAACACTTATATCTCTGTCATCTCCGCCACCTCCATTGTTCAATAAATCCCTTGAAATAACGTCTTTATCCAGAGTCAAATTCTGACTTTCAAGAATCTCCTCTTCACTGCTGGATGATGATGATGATCTAACATTGGATAATTCCTCAAGACCAGCCGCTCCAGTTGCATATTGAGCAAGAAGTTCTTCAATAGGCATTTCACTCTCCTGGATAATAAATAAAGTGAAAAGTTATATCTTATCTTATACAAATGCAAAGAAAATGAAATTCCATACTGAACCAGAAGATAAAATAAAATAAAATGTGTTTGTTAATTCCACCCTTTGGCAACCCCATATGTGACATGATATGACTCAAGTCCTTAGGCAACATGGAGCGCCATTTGGTAGCTCATTGTCTTAGTTTCACGTAGCCCTTAAGGTGAGTTCGTGCTGAATGTCCACGCTTACGGTAGAAATGAATCTTGACACCCAAGATCTGAGGGCGTAGTGCACTTGTGCTTAATGCTGATGACCCAGATACAACTCATGAATCACTCATTTTCCACTATAATTGTAGAAATCACGTGATAGGCAGTTCTTGAATCTGATTGATCAATCGTTTAGCCTTAGAACCATTCCCACGCCTTTTCACTGCTTCGGGGTGACATGACTTAGAAAGGTTGATCGCCAGTGTCTCCTTATGTAATACTACTTTAGAAATTACCAACGTGTGCGTGCGTGATTAGACAAAGGAGCTAGATGCGGAGTACTAAAACCGTAATATATTTATTAATTTCTATGAAATATCGCTGAGAACGTCAGAAAATAAGTGTAAAATACGAATTGTGTTTGTAGGGCCATGACATGGAGCGCCCCAAGTGAGGGAATTTCCGCCCCAGTGCTACGAAGTGCAGACGGAACAATTGAAACAAAATTAGTTAGATACTCTGTCCCCTGTCCTCTTGGTCCTTGAAATTTGGCAATAAAGTCTAGTTCATTTTCATACAAATCCTATCTTGTACTTGAATTCTAGAGTATCGTGTTTACAACTGTGCAACACCCATCGGCGCATGGATACTGATAATGCATGAACGGGCAGCTGACCAATCGTGATTACACTTTCAGTGCCCTATTTCCTATTTCAAGTTACAGGGGTTAAGCAGTATTCAAATCTTATGGCATTCAACAATACTGAGTTTTAAGAGAGCAATAAAATGTGCCTCTTTAGTAAAAAAAACAACAACAAAAAACTTTACTTGCTACAATATACGGAAAAGAAAATTTCCCCCTCATGACTACCCTTCAGCTCCATACTCCAGATGGAATATACGAAATCAATGTGACGCTGGTCAAATTATAATTAAAAGCTTAATAAAATTTACTCCATATTGGAATGAGAAGCTGAAATTATGACCAATTCATAGAATTTGAAGGTACTATAATGTAACCCTGGAGTGACTACCTACAGTCAATGTGTCTCGCCACAGTGAGATACTAACTGTATGATGGTGTATCTTTCCTCTTGCGGAGCACCTACCTAAACATTTTGTTACATGAATTCAACATGTCATAGAAAAACTCAATTTATAAATTGTTTCTTTGCTCTAGCACTGTTCATTTAAACTGTAGCCCCTTGACAACAAAGCTACCCTACCTTCTGTAAGTCATCAAGTTCACCACTACAACTTTCTCCACTTGTATTTGCCTCTTCCTCATCTAATGTTCTCTCGTCATCATATTCATGAACCAACATATCTGCTGAAGGTTCAAAATCCTTGTCAGTGTCTAGAAGAGAATAATAAAAGAAACATTCATTTGAAACTCAACAAAAGATAGTCTTAAACATGTAACCAAAGACTGGGCCAGGTTAACCCCTAGGAGTCAGACACCAACCCATTGCTAACTTTGAATTCGCCCTTCCTTGACTCTATAAAGTATCCAAAGTAAATCATATTAACCCAATTAACTTATCAAGTTAAATTTGCAGACAGCAATTAACGCCCAAGAGCTTATTAAAAAAATAAGCACACAAAAAAAATAAACCCAAAGAAAAAGCACATAACTAAAATTTCTTACCTGGGCTAGAATCAGAGCGAGCGACCTGCAGGGGAAAAAGAATGAATCAAGACTGGTAAAATGAGAGGGATGATACTGGGTAACCATAGTAATTTGAATGCAATCGACTGAGATGTCTATATCTAGACCCCAGTCAGTAAAAAAGCCATTTTCAGGAAGACCAAACTGGCTTTTCACCATCAGAGACTTGGAGTATTAACTCACTGAATCATGGCCATTTTCCAAAACAAACATCACTTTGGGTCAGTGTTCTACCATAATGGTGTCGAGACGGAATATGATCAGCACTAGAGTTCAGTGAGTTAGGCCCTAGATAGCCCTAGATAGCGGGACATCTCGTCTATAAAAAATATTCCGAGTATCTACTGTGTTCGATCATTTTCATTTTCGTCTAAACAAGAGAAGTAGGTCTAGTCTAGTGCTTTGGTAAGGTCCATAACTAGATATATTCATTGAATTGAGATTCATAAGCACAGTTACATTAATGGCTAAAGAGATCCAAGTTATTCTAGTCTGACCATCTAGTCTGTGTCACCTAATTTCTCTGGATAATCCTCTGCTCTCCTAAATCCAAATCCAAGTTAATCCCTTGGCTATTGATCTCCCATTATTCTAAAATACAGTATAAGCATTAAAGAATTTCAGAAACATATAAACATTTTCGACAAAGACATCCATGGTATGGAATCTACCCATCTTATGAGATGATAACAATAGATAGTTAATATCTACACTCTAGATAATAGGCATTCATTTGTTCAGCATCTCTTGTAACACCGCTGATGTAAACAGTCACTTTTGTAACCAGTTATCGATAACAATTTGCGCTCCCAACGAAACGAATAAATTGAACGGAAATTTTCAAAACATGCAAAACAACTGGTGGAAATTAGTTTCCATGCATCAAAATTTAATGCCATCAATAGAAAAAACAAGAAGATCTTTCAGAACGATTTTCAAAACAAGAAAAATCGACCGAAAGCTTAACTCCCGCATACATATTTTCTTCCTACCTCCGCCATTTTGGCTGTAGTCTAACGAAGATGTGAAATCGAGGCTGACCTGCTGCACTATTTATGTCAGCTAAAGAAAGCTATTTCAGAGAGCACTTTTGATTGGTAGAACTATTTTTTGTCACAATGAGGGTCGACAAGAAGTGAAAGAATATAAAGATGATAAAGCACGGTTGTTTGAAATCTATGATTTAAGAATGTCTTAAAAAGTATGTTTTTGGTATTTTCAAATCCGAATAATATTTCTCAAAGCAAATCAGAGTTTTCGCTCCAGAAGTGATTGACCAATTAAAAGTTCTGTAACAAGAGTTGATGGTAGCTCTTGACAACATGATGCCTTCAGGAGAGACAACCTCTGTTTTCGTGTGTTCTGAAACAGCGCATTGAAACCAACATTTGCCGTGTAAATGTTCAGAACTTCATAAGTCATCTATCAAAATGAGTAAAAAGCTTCTAAGTACAAGGTAAGAATTACTAAAATTATAAATGATGGTCTCTTTTGAGAGAGAATACAAATACTATGAAAATTACGGGTTCATGTTTTCTCTAGGATGCAGCGGTAGAAAGGGTAAAGTTTCTTCAATACTGTCTTATTTCACCTGTGTTAGCTTATGGTTTTGCCGAAAACTCTCGGAAATATTTATTATAACAAAATTATTGAAATGAACCTCATATTGGGGGATAAATTGGTAGATAAATTCCAGTCAATTTACAGTGAATGAAGGGTTCGCTTGAATCATTAGCAGGATCGAGCTTAGGTCTACCGATGTTTCTCTTTTTGTCGGGTAAATTTTGTGTTTCTTGTCAGCAATGCTTATTGTTATCTCCTGTTTAGAAAACATTTAGATCCCAGACTCTAATAAAGGTTGAAAATAAGATGAATAAAACAATGTGGGTCGATTGTAGGCCAACTAGATACCACATACTCATCTGTGCTAGACGATTTAGCCCCAAGTAACTTTTGATGTAGGATTTGTAAACGTCCTCATATTTTGATGGAAAAACGTATTTATCTTTATTCTTGCCCCACTATCATGAACCGCAAGTGTTCCATTTGAAATACAATTTTAAACTTGGCTGATAATTTTCATTGTGTGCAGCACTAAAATAGTTGCAATCAAATCACATACATAGCCTAGAAATGATTCTAAAACTGTGGTGGTTGAGCTAGTTGTAATACAGCACCGAAAACAGCGGCACTGAGCTCAATTCCTACCAATGGCACTTCAAGTTTTCTTTGGGCAAGGAAGTTTACTCCAATTGCCTCACTCCCTTCAGGTGTTAAATGGGTACCAACCCACAATTTATCTAGGGAAAAATAATATGTGCAATAGACTAAGGTCCTATCAAGGGGTCAGCAACCATTGTCACTTGTCAGCTTTATTTTACAGAATCCTGGATAAGCTATATGGGCCAGGAGGCTCTGAAGAACTTACCTTTTTATGTTATTATCTATTTGATGCTTCCAGGTCAGGAATTGCATCATCATCCTCATATTGTTTAGTGCATATGTTAGATCCATTCAAGGGCTATGGGGTTGAGGTTGGCTACGTATTCATGATTGCAGTGTGGACCAAGTTAGCCCTCCTTGAGAATGACCTCCATTGTTTGGATGCGGTATTCATTGAATTGAAATAATTTTGACTCTTTTGTTTGATTTTGAATGAGACATATCCTACTGACAACTGAAATTCTGATGGAAAAATCAATTTAATGGTTAACTGCTTTTTTAATATCATATGAAAAAGAGGGAGGCTATGCATTTTTATTGTTATTCCAAAATAATTTTTTAAAACTTTTAATTCCAGTATGATTTGAAGTTTGTCCAGATAAGAGAAAGACATTCTTCTCTCATTGATGGCAGTTCATTAAAAAATACTGTTGGTATTTTCATTCATCTTGTCATTTGCCTTGTGAGACTGGGTAAAAGTGTTGCTATGAACTAAACTTTCAATCGAATGCAATGAATTCTTATGCACTGTTATTCATTTAGATAGGACTCTTCTAGTTTGTACAGTGTTTGCTGTTTAGACTGCTATGGTAAAAAGGTATTGCTTGTCTTGGTATCAATTATGGATACAGTCTTCTCAGCTCAAATTCCATGTTCTTAGTTGAATTTCATTTAAAAAAATGCATTTACGATTCTTTCATTACAGGCAGTTTGATTCCAACCGGAGCAAAAATGCCTCAATATCGAAGGGAACCAAAATTGGAAGTAGGAATCCAGTTTTTGCCAGCACAAGAAGTAACCTAGTCTCCTCAGCAAATAAAAAGGGTAACCCAGGAGCTCCCTCCAGTGAAAAGTCAGCGAATATCCGTTCACCTGTGCAAGTCAGTGGATCCAGCACTCATTTATTAAGAATCATTAATTACTATCATTGATCGAATTGCCATCAGAAACCAGTTCTGAATAAAATTGTAGAAAATGCAGGCATTTACTCATTGGGTGATACAAACACAAAATGGTGTAGAAATTAAATAAGAAAAACATCATGATGCGTCTTAGTTTCTTTTGATCTATGATAAAGGCATTACCATACCGTGATGCCAATTTTCCTCCAAAAGGAGGAATTCCTCCTTTTTGATTACTATTTTCTACTCTTAACCTTTTATTTAGTTCCTTTGTTTTTCTTCTTTGTCTCTATAAATCTGGCTATTTTCCTCCTTTTTGGTCTTTTTGCGTTGGCATCACCGATCATATGAATGAAGCTTTGTTAACATTTATTCTTAAGTCAAAAATTTGACAAGGTATATTAGGTATTAATGTGATGTTTATGTTTTTATGCTCATTGAATATTAATAGAGAAAAGACTGTCTGGAATAAATGATTGTCAGTTTTATTGTTTGATCATATCTGTTTCAGATCTTAGATGAAGCTGGCAATGATGTCACCCCTATTCCTCTTCTTCCTATGGATAATGCCATGATTAAGAAAAATCAGGCTAATGTTATTGTAGATAACTCTGTTGGCACTGTAAGTTGATTTTCAGTGGTGTTTAAATTTTCTGTTTTCTTTCTTTTTCGTTTGGTAATCGAAATAGAAAAAAAACAACCAAATATCCCAAATCAATCTCATTAGGATCTATTCATTCGATATAAAAAATTTCATTGACCTGAAAAAAATATGAAAAAAGAGAATGTGGTGATAAATACATTGTTTGAAACTTTTAGAGGCCAAATTGGGTTGCTCCTCTGGTCTCTTTACACCTGTCTTCTTCATTTTTCAGCCGACTGATCTTATGTCCATTGCTACATCTTCAATCTATGGAACACAAGCGGGAACTGGGACAACAAGCATGTTTGCAAATGGTCCATTTACAAGGTAGAAAATTAAGACCAATGTCTTTTTCTTTGTTTATGTCATACATAAGCTTTTTGACATTTTTGTAATTTTGCTTTCTTTGTCTTAACTCTTTCAGCCCAGGGCCTAAATCCTTGTAGTGACTGAGGGTTTCTATTATGGTCATCACAGACACAAGGTTTACCTTTGTCTTTTGCCTATCTTCCCTTTCTTATTTGTTCCCAACTGTAGAGTGTTGTATATCAAACTCTTCAGAAAGGATCAAACTCAATGTGTAATCCAGTTTGAAAGATGTGACTGGGCACTATTGATTTTGTGAGTGTTGTATGTATTAAGGAACCACGAAGTGAAAAGGTGAAAATATAATTGATTTCAATCATCTGGGAATAAAAAAAATCTGTGCAGAACCATGGGACTCACATTTTTTAGTTGTTAGAATGTCTATATTCAGCCTTGTAACTTTCATGCTCATTTAGCAATCCAAGATGAAATAATAGCTGATAACATTTTAATTTACTTTTCAACTGTTATGCAGCCATGGCTTCACATTAAGAAAGAGAGGGAAATTGAAAGAAGCCCTCATCACCTTTTTTTGTTTTACTTAAAGTTGCTCAATCCTTTGACTTCTCTTGGATTTTGTGGTATCATGTGGTAAGAAATTCATAGTAGAATATTGTCCTACTTTGATTTTGCATTTTCCTTCAGCATTTTTTTCTCTTTCTCACTTGCTCTATAAGCAGACCTAGTTGATCGGATCACAGTTTATGGCTGGTTGTTTACAGGTGAAGTTTTACCGGCTGCACATTATGGCCGCTCTGGCTTAAAGAGTTAAATATTGCAGGGATTTATCTCATTAGATGTCCTAGATGTGATTAATTTTAACTAACAATCAATTTAGAAGTTTGTTGAAATATTTGCCTTACTCATGATATTTGAACTATAGGTTTGAATGTACTATTTTCTTTTACCCAATACTTGTCTGTGATTATTTCCAGGTCGGTATTCACCCAGTCATATGACACTGCAACAGATTCTATTCCCCCAGATGATGTGGGCTCTCCCGAAGTAACAACGTTTTCAGGTGAGTAAAATATTTTAGTTGTTCTGCTTTACTTTTAGCTATCACTGACTAAAATATTACAAACCAAATATGGCTAAAACAAAAATTAGTGTCTGTGTTTTACTATTATTTTGTACATAGTGTGACTGCAAGGATTAATTCTCTTCTTATAGGAATGTGTTGATATGACATTTAAGGGAAACGATTGTGTTTTGTCCAAGCCTTTTAACTGTAGGATAATTGAAAGAGCAGATCAACTTTCTAAAAATGGAAGCAGACAAGTACAGCCAGGTATGGCTGCTCTACCAAAGAGTTGAAACAAATCAGCTAAAACATCAAGGCAGAGCAATGGAAAAAACCCCACCCAAAATGCAACAGTGAAGATCCCAATTACAGGTTGAAAAGAGCAAACCAGGTTAAGATATTCAGAATCTGTAAAGGACACAACCTGTCTAAACAACTTCTGTACAAAACCTATAAAACTGGAGACACCAAAATGTGCCAATGTGAACAAAGCCCCAAAAATGGACAATGTATCCTCATGGAATGCTCCTTGTTCAAAGAACTGAGGAGGACATTTTGGCCAAGCAACAAACCCATCCAGCGCCAGTAACGAGCAAGACTGTTAAGTTTCTTTGATAGACCAGATTGGACATATGACTATAATGTAGAAACAAAGAAGAATTCACAGTGATTTTATTGCCCTTACGTCAAAAGTACATGTCAGAGAGAAAAAAGAAAGAAAGAGGAAATATAAATTTTGTAAAGAAAAAAGACACTGTCTTTGAAGTTAAACTTTTGTCCCGTGTTATTGCTCTATTTTCAGAGGTGAAACACAAACGTCAAGAGGTTCAGGAAATCCCGACAGAAGAAGACCTTGTGAAAATCATTGATATTACATTGACAGAAACTGAAACTTTTTGGATATTTGATCTGCCTGACACTAAAGTTTCTGTGGAAAGTGAGGAAGCACAAACAGTGAAGGACAGAAATGCAGCATATGTTGAGGTAATAGAAAATTAAAATTAAAAATTTTTTAAGCAAGAATTTACCTCCCACACAATATTGACATACAATTTATTTTGTAATTGATCAGTTTTATATCTAAAGGTTAATCACACTGTAGCAATTTGATCTTCTTGATGCAATTAGTCACGATCATGTCTTGGCTGTTCCAATGGGATAAAAGACATATGGGGCTCTAAATAGTCATGTATCAGAAACTTTGTTTGTCTTTGATATTTATTTTGTAAATTTCTGTTCTTTGATTTTTCTCTTTGTATAGGGGTTTTACTTTTATTTCATGACAAACATGTTGTCAGAGAAAGATATTAACTCTGTGTATGATAAAGTTGAATCCGTTTGTCTATAGGCCCTGAAAAAATTATTGCTCTAACTAGGAGTCAAAGCCATGCGAAACAACATGAGGAGTCATATAAAAAAAACAAAAAACATTGGCCTTTTTGCCAGCAACAATTTAGCGTCACTTGTCTAGAGGTCCTAAGAATGGATTAGGTTATTCATCAGGCCTAAGCTTGATACCAACAGGAACCATCCATGTTGTCCCAGTGAGCAGCAATGAGTGTTTAATCCTCTTGCCTACAGAGATTATGAAGTGCTGAATTTGGATTCAGACTGGGTGCATTCCTTATAATGATAATAATATGATGATAATATAGAGATTTGTATAGCACTTACTGTCACCCTGGGATGCTCAGAGTGCTTTACATATACACACACACTCACACTCACACTCACACACACACACACACAATTATATGCTCACTAGGGTTGGAAGATAGCATATGATTTAAAATTGATACATTTAAATGATATATAGATAAAAGGGTAAAATCCTGATTTGCACAAACACATAACGTACCATCAACATCACATAGGTTGAGCTGACAATAAACCATCATGAGAACTATGTCAGGTTTTGATATACTTCTTTGAATCAATAAACTTAAGGTAAAAAGGAGGTTACCCCTGATGTCTTCAAGCCTCGCCTCCACAGCAAGGTGGAGCACAATTTAAGAAAAATGACTTGCATTGTCATCCTTTCAAATACAACTTGACAAACCATGTTTTTTCTTCTTTTTTTTTCTAGTTAGGCTCCACAAAGTTAATTTGTGTAGAGGGAGTTAGATAAAACTATTGATTAAAGTTATTTTATGCTTGTTTTTGTTTTATGAGTGCTTCATTGTTTTCGACTAATGCCCTTTCATTCACAGTTGCAAAAGAGTCGAGTCGGAAACGATTTGTACATGGAAAGAGGAATGAATACTTTCAATGAACCACCAAAGCTAAAGAGTGTCAACACAAACAAAATCGAAACAAATGTAAGTTTTTTTAACCTTTGTTACAGAATACTTATCTTTGCATTGTGAAAATATATTAATTCTAGATTAAAGAAAATCAACAAATAATGAAATTGCAATCTTATCATATTATCATGTATATCATTTCAGGGCATTGCAGTGGAATGCACAAATTGGGATATGTATGACACTTACGAAGCCTTAGAAAAAGAAAAAAAAGGTGTGTATGACTGTCCAGTTTTTCACTTTCTATCGCGAAAATGTTTTTATGCACATACTACATTTTCAGAGATACTAATTTTTCTTGTATTTGAAATTGCCACTTTCATGTAAAGAAAATGTTCTTGTTGAAGAATTTAAGCATTGATACAATTGTCTAACCTTTTTTTTTATTGTAGTGTTGATAAGCAAACGTTTTCAAATGGTGTTGATAAAAAAGCCCAAAAAACCCCAAAACAACGTTAATAAGGCTTTCACCAATTAGCTTCATCCTATTGTCCATTATCATCTTGTTCTCCATTATCATTCTGCTCTCTACAAGTGGAGGCTCTCTCTGTCTCCTAAAACTTGCTCTTTTCCTTATTTCAGAAATGGTATAATGAAATTGTGTATTGGCCATACTAAAATTATTGTTCATAGAAGAGTAGAATAGATATGGTAGAATAAGAGAATCCATAGCAAAAATATGAATCCATTGAGGGACAAAAAAAGAGAAAGATATGTCATGGGCTTGACCACACAAATTTGTTAAAAGATATGGTGAAAGCTCTCAAGATTTTATTTTCCCTCTACCAGTTTTGATAGCATCATATTTTGGATCATTTCGTATATTTTCCTTTTGCAGCTTTGATGAGATCTGGAAGTAAAAGTCCTCAACTGGAAATATCTGAATTAGATCTTGATGAAGGTTTAAAAAAACTCATTTTCCCAAGCAAATATTGCTTTCGATTTCGACGCATTCTTTCAAATTTTGTTGTTCTTTGAATTTAAGTTCATGTTATTTTCTTGTTTATTTCCAGTTATTGGTATGAAAGGATTTTTCATTTGAGGTTTTGTTTAAGTGCTTACATTGCCAGGGATTATAAGTAAAAAAAATTCATTTACAGCCAAAGAAGAAGCGGAAGAGGAGGAGGGAACCATAAGTCGTCCAAGCAGTCCCAAAGATGACACCGATGGAGCTGCATCTGTTGCAGTAGAAGAAATTAGTGAAGAAGTGTCAGATACAAAAGTCACAGATCCTTCTGTCTCTGAGAGCAGAGCTGGAAGTGCAGCAGTAACTGGTAGAGGTATGTGAGTGAAACAGCTTGTAGAGGATAATCAGTCATTGGGGAACTTCTTGTTCAATCACATGGTCTATACCACAAATCAATACTGAGAGCAAATGCATTCATTTCAAATCATTGTCCTTTTATATAAATGAAAAGAAGATATATGTTGTAAATCTTAATTGAAACAAAGTATAACTTTTCTGTGGAGTAGTTTTATGGTGATAATGGCAACCTGTAGTAAACACATTTAAATTTTCAGTGTGATTAAGTCTGTTTTTATGGTTTGTAATTTCAGAAAGCAGAAATACAATGGCATCATCAGTTCTTGGTTCAGAGCTTCAGTCAACTTTAGAAACAACAGTTGAGTTAACAGACCAGGAGAAAATAAGTCAAGAATGGGATGAGCTTATGAAGGTGAGAAGATTTAGGTAAAAGATGGTTTTTGTGTTTCACTTGATGAGCAGTTTTTCTGGTATAATTTTTTCTCAGTTTTTTTAAATCAAAATGCATGGTAAGTTTTAGGTTTCCTGACTATGTGTGTAAATGGAATGTTTTATGTTACAATTGGGCTATCTCATTCAGAAGGTAAATTCTGTGTTCTATGCGGATAAGCGCTGAGGTCTCTCAGATAAGAATTCTCTCATCATCCCATACATCTTTTGCAAATATTTTCTAATTCAAATTATTATTTTTGGCCATTTTTGTTGGTGTATAGTGAATGATATGTACAAGAGTAATTTTCTGCTTTTTTTTTTTTAGGAATTATTATTATCATTAACAGAGAGAAATTTAGCATGATTATGATGAGAGAAATTTTTGGCTTCTAGGAAGTTTCATTAGTGACTCATCCCTATTCATTTTCGTTCTTAGTTGAGATATGCCTCTACCTTTTCTTTTCCAGTCTGATAAGCTGCGTGAACACTTGTTTTTGATGGAGAGAGTCATCAACTTGAACACATATCAAACAAAGCAATCCTTATATCGTGGTTTCATACCTCAAATGAGTAAGTATTGGATTATTGTCATAAAGAAAAATTGAACAAAAATTAAAATGAACAACAGTAATTCTTTGACAAAACATTAAAGGATAAACTTTTTTCAATAAACAAGAGGAAAAAAAAATCCTGGTTTTCAAATTTGATGCCTGTCGAAGTATGGTGTCCTAAAAATTTGGAGTTCATCTGTTTGTAATTGTAATCTTCATGGATGATGATGAATAATTTTTCTCACAGCAGCACAACCTGATGTGAAGTCAAAGAGAAAAGGTTAAGATTTCATCTCTATATTGTCTGCTTTCCCATGCTTCACCCCCTGTTACGTTGATATCATGTATAAAAACTTTTCCAGAGCAAATGTAATGATTGGTTAGAGAAAATTCAACTTAGTCAAACCAAATTTGACAATTTAGTCCATCTCAGGAAAAATATTTTTTGTACACTAATCTAAAATTAGAAAATACTTTGAAATGAATTGATGGAGCACAATCCAACTTTTGAAGCTTGGGCCTGTGCGAGCCCCATACCAAAATTGAATCGGCTGAGATTCCAATCATACAGGGTCCGTCTGAGAATTTGTTAACTTTTTAACAAGTAAAACTATTATTTATCTCAGGATAATATTTTTTCTCCCACCCTCTGGTCTATTCGAGAAAATCCTTCAAAGAGTCCAATAGCCTTGTTTGACAGGGTCATGTTTGAACTTACCCCAGTCTGATTTTACAACATTGTTCGTCAAATTGCCAGCTGAGATGGAATTTTTTATTTTAAATATTTTAACAGTCTCTTGGCAGGCAAACAAGCTCAATAGTCGTTGGCATGATAGAAGATGACAACAAACATTGATCAACTGATTAATGGGGAAAAGTGAAAGTTGATATGTTTTGGGGGAACTATTTTTTTCTTCTAGTTAAGTTTGCAAAAGCTAGATCATTGTCAATCTGTTCTAACCATTAAACTTTACTACAGTATAATACATCTTAACCATTCAATGATACTAGAAGAAGTTTTCAAGACGTTGAATTGAATTGAACAATTTGGGATTTGGATTTAAATTGATGAATTTGATGTTAAAAACCATAAGTACACATATGTATAGGATAATGTCAACTTTGGCCTAGAGAGTGTCAAAAATTCAGAGCATTATTGGATTTGGATTGGAAAACGTCAAATTTGATTGGACTGTTGAATTTTAATGATAAAATGTTTACATTTGCCTTGGCATTGGTGTAAAGCGCAAAGTATACAGTGCAACTTCCCTATAACGACCTCTCTGAATAACGACATTCTCTGGATAACGACATAGGCCTCCGGTCCCGATTTTTTTGCTATATAACATTAGTAATAAAAACCTCTAAATAGCGACATACT